>NW_006497891.1:2438977-2461336 GCF_000471905.2 Amborella trichopoda
AGTAGCGATGGTACCCTAAACACCATCATGTTCAAACGAATCATCATGTATTAAAAGTTTATTTTCTTTTCTTCTTTTTTTTTTTTTTTTTTTTTTTAAGTTTAGGATTGTTACATTCGTCCTCCCTTAAAGAAATTTAGTCCTCTAAATTTGTGTACCTGATTATTGAAAAAGATTTTTAAATTTCCTAAGAATCTTAAACCTATTGCTCTGATACCATAATTGTCACACCCCAAGAATTTACAATACTGATGTTCTTGAGATGTGGCAGTCAAAACATATATATACATCTCTTTTTAGGTCAAATTTACAATGGCGAATTTTTAAAAAGTAACAAAAGAAAGTTTAAGCACAACTTCAATATCTTCCCAAAGTTGATCCTGACGAGCACTCAAATGAAACCGCAGTTATCCTGAAAAATGTTTATCATAGTTTGATGAGTTTGGCTACTCAGTAAGTGATCATCATAATCCTAAAAATAATCATGATTGAAAGATATCAATATTTTCCAATATGAGATCTATTAACAGAAATGCATCAACAGTTTCACTTTCAATAAATGCATAATTAAGTATAATCCGAGTAATTGAAATGCTTATAACACTTTTAACGGCAGTGCATAATTCAAAGGATTGCACAAAATACCCTACTAGCATCCCAAGTAGGTCACCTATATACCCCATCAGCGTCCTGATGGGTTCACTTAATCCCTATCGGCGTCCCAGATAAGTCCACTTAATCCCTACAGGTCCACTTATACTTCACCGGCGTACTGGATGAGTCCACTTAATCTCTAACGGTGTCCCAGATAAGTTCACTTATACTTCACTGGCGAACCGGATGAGTCCACTTGCATACTTAAATTATTTCTAAATCTCTTTAAACATTCGAAAGCAGCAATATCATGTACTCAACATATCACTGAAATCATTAATATGAATTTCACTTAAACCATTAATAACAGTCACTCTCTATAACATTTCAAAAATAACCAATCAAATATTTTGGGCTCAAATTTAGAAAGGTAGCAATTTGTAAAGGCATTCTAGCATAATTGCCAATTTAATATGTATAGAAAAACTCTTATAGAAATTCAAGAATACGGAATTATCACAATTTATGGGATATCAATCCACAAATAAACATTTCACAACAATACTATAATCAATTGCAAAAATGTCAATTTTTAAATAATAAGGCAATCATTTGCACATGAATTTTACAATGTCTAAATATTCAAAACAGTAGAAAGAAATATCACAATTTTACTAAAAGCAGAAATATCACATTTATTTTTAACAATAGACAAGAAAAATAAATAAATTTATTTTTCATAATTTACAGCATTCAAAATTTCTAACATAGATAAAATATCACAGTTTTTATTAAACAGATTATTTTTCAGGAAGATGATGTCACTTACTCACAAATATTTGAGAAGGAGCTTCCGATAAAAATTCGGCTCGAGAGAGGAGTTCACTGTGTTTCGACCAGAGAAAAAATCTCAAAAGTTTTTTAAGGTAGGAGTCTTCACCTCTCTAAATTTAAATTCTACTAACATATTATTTTACTCTTTTATTACGTTACAGGTGTGAGCGTTAGTTTACGCTTTAAACACCTCAAGCTTTTATTACGTTACAGGTGTGAGCATTACTTTACGCTTTAAACACCTCAAGCCCACGTCCTTTAGTGGACGTAGCAAGAGCAAGGAAACACAAAGCTTTTAAACGAAAAGCTTTGAAAAGTAACGATGGTCCCTAAACACCATCATGTTCAAACGAATCATCATGTATTAAAAGTTTATTTTCTTTTCTTTTTTTTCTTTTTTTTTAAAGTTTAGGATTGTTACACCTGTTCTCTTACAAACACCTGCTCGTAGTTCTTGGCCTCCTAAGGCCAAATCACTTGCACGAGCCCGGCCTGACCCTCAAGTCTTCCGTAATCCTTCTTTAAGGGGCACACATGCGTCACCATCACAGACGTCCTCTCGCCCTAGACTCGAGCCTTCTCAGGACTTAATCCTGCTCCAGCTCACTCCTCCTTCCTTGAGCATGCACCTTCAGCCTTGACACTTGAAGGTTTGCTCCAAGAGTGCTATCCTGAATCAGCCCCATCACTATGGTCGTGTCTCTGAAGCTCATAAGAGAGCTCATGGCATTGACTTGATGGAAGATCAAGTCCTTCATCCTCCCTTGCCCAAGAAGACTCCAGTTCTTGACCCTCATCCATTGCCGCACCAGATGGAGAGAGCTCTCTCTTGTGCAAGAAGAGTTGACAAGCCACGACCTAGATCGCAGTTTTAGCGCAAGGTCCATCAAAACCTCAAGGCTAAATGCGATAGAGGTCTGCAAATTTTGACTAGGGATGTGACCAAGGTAGTTAAAACAACCAATTATAACAGCCCTCTTCACCTGAATCCCTTGTACCCCCTTCAGACGATGAAGCCTGAAGAAGAGTTTCATGAGCCTTGTGTTGTGGTTACTGTCGTAGAAGGAGACCCAGTCACTCAGCAACCACGGTCCCAAGACCATTGAGAACCAGTTCAAATGCGATCAGCATACAAGAGTCAAGTTCAGTCAGGGCATGTTGGACCCTGCTGACTGACCTACCACGTACGACTCGTCAAGTTCGTAAGCCCTCAGTTGCTGCTAACATTGACCTCCATAAACAAATGGCCAGTGTATTGGTTGTAAGCGAGCATGGTGATGCACAGGAAGAGCGAATGAACAAGTTTGAGGATATGGTGCACGCGATGATGGAAAAGATCGGTTCCATCGATGACGCATGTCAGTCGGCTTACCATGAGGTCAATTCCCATCACTCTGATGGTGCATTTCCATGGCAGCCCCCTCCTTCTACCTCACAGGACATTTCTGTCCCTCATCCCATCTTTCTGATAAACACTGACACTATGGTAACCCATAGCCTAAAGAACAAACAAATCCCGAGGATATAGGGTGCGACTCCTTATCAAAGGCTATACCCCTTGTATATTAATCAGGTCCCATTTCCCTCAGATTATAAGAAATGGAAGTTTCCTTTATCTAACGGGACCACGTCTCCAAACTAGCATTTGGAGACTGTCGAGAACTTTCACTATTTTGTAGGCTTTATTGACCTGCTTCCTATCAGGGACCAAGGTGATGAAAAATATGTTCAAACAGTTTGCCCCACTTAATGTTGTGCTTTAAGAGAAGTGAGAAGGACAATCATTAGGAAAATTTCCTTCGGATTTTTCTTTTTTTCTTCCTAGCCTCAGGACCACGTGAACGTTGAGGAGATTTACGTAACTATGTAACTAGGATGGTCAGACATAGGGATGCATTGTTCGCGGGTCCATTTGTGGAGACTTTAGGGGGACAAGAGATTTTTTTGAGGGATCTTGTAGAAGTCCTCACCCTCGTGTGGACTATTGGTGATTCTAAAGATGAGGATTTTGTGCGGCCCGCGTCAGTCAAAATGAAGCCCGTCTGACAATTGAGTGCCATGTTGAAGGGCATTGTTCCCATTTGGTTTGGGTTCATTTGTTTGCTTTTGGTTGGCGTGGTTTACTGCTACACCAGGTTTGATTTGGACGATCAGAGTACCACTATAGGTCTCGTCTATCGAGTCTAGACGGCGATAGTTTTATTAGTCGATCCCGAAGGTCTGGGCGTGCCGGCTAGGCGAGCTGAAGTCTCTGGCAGGTTTCCCCCTAGCTTTGTCAGTTTCTTGCCTTTGGAGTGCTGGTTTCTAGAGTGTATTTGTGACCTCATGAGAATAATGTTCTTCCTCATGAGAGTTGTCTTGCCATCTTGGTGAGTTTTCTATATTTCGAGTCCTTTTGCAATTGGATGCAGGCAGTCGGAATCTTTTCCTTGAAGCTCATATTTTTTGATTCCTGGCATAGTGACACCAGGATTTTCTTCTTTTTGAGTGAGGGCTGAAGCCTCCTGTTGAGACGAGTGCTGCATCAACTTGTATATTGGTCCAAGCGTCCTTTGTGGATTTTTGCTTAAACTTGGGAAGCAACATTGTAGAGACGAATTTCACCAACTTCCTTTTATCTGGAACTCTTTTAGCCATGACCTTTCAGCCATGTCCACCCTTTTCATCCATATTTAATCACGATGCCCTTTCAAGCTTTCACCATGCTCGGTTTTGTTTTATACACGGAACTCTTTTACTCATGGTTTCATGACCATGCATATCCGTCATTTTTACTCATGGCACTACCTTGTTCAGGTGTACACCATGTCCATTATTTCATCATTTTTCTTTTTGTGAAGGCATGTTTAAGGTCAGGCCTCTGGGATCTGTGCGAAACAGTTTAACATCATGCACCCTTGACATGCACTACGGTTTAAGATCATCCAATTGATTCGTATTGATTCATACAGTATGAGGTCGTGCAACTAGACCTCCACTACAGTTTAAGGTCATATAGTTCAGACCTTGGTGCTGAGCCTTTAATCGTCATGCAGCTAGAGGGTTTAAGGTCGTATAGCTAAAATGTGGTTATGTAGTTTAAAGTGATACAACTAGGACCTGGGCTGTGCAGTTTTGGGTCATCCAGCACTGACCATAGCTATGCAACTTTAAAGTCATGCAACTAGCACCATGCGGCTTCAGGTCATGCAATTAGGACCATGCGGCTTCAGGTCATGCAACTAGACCTCCGCTATAATTTAAGGTCATATAGTTTGGACCATGAAGTTTAGGGTCGTGCATCTAGACTAGGGCTGTGCAGTTTAGGGTCATGCAGCTAGACCTGGGCTGTGCAGTTTTAAAGTCATGCAACTAGGACCATAGCTATACAGTTTCAAAGTCATGCAACTAGGACCATGCAGCTTAAGGTCTTGCAACTAGACCTCTACTACAGTTTAAAGTCGTATAGTTTGGACGATGCAGTTTAGGGTCGTGCATTTAGACCATTGTGTGGGTCGCCATGTACGTGAAGCTCCATGGGGAATTGGTTTGTGGATGGCAATCCGACTCCCTGGGGATAAAATAGTCAAGACCATCCACAAACTGAGGGCTCAGATGGAAATCGTGACCTGATGAAGGATGGACAATAGAAGCGGACTTCATTAGGGGTTAGGGGGGTAAGCTTACTCCTTAGGGTGAAGGATGAGACTCTATGGAGAATAGGTAACCCAACTTCCTGGGAATAAGATAGCTTGGTGTGAAACAGACCCACCGGGAATTGAAGCAATAAGAATAACCCTAACTCCACTGGGTACGATGGGCTGCAGTACGGGTGGGACTCCTATGGGATGATGGATAGCTCCTGACTCCATTGGGGATGATAGGTCACAGCTTGGGGGCAACGGCCTGGGTGCAACTCCACTGAGGATAACAAGTCACGGCTTGGGTGCAACGGCTTAGGTGCAACTCCACTGGGAATGACAAGTCACGACTTGGGTGCAACGGCCTGGGTGCAACTCCACTAAGGATGACAAGTCACGGCTTGGGTGCAACGGCCTGGGTGCAACTCCACTAGGGATGGTGGTAGGACACGCTAGCTTCAGCCTGGAGTAGGTGACAATAGGCTGCTGGAAATACAGTCGACTCAAGGTGTAGTAAACATTGTTTCTTATGAGTGTTCAACCGATGCTGAATTCTTAAAAACACAATCGGCGCTGGGTTGTTAAAAACGTAGCTGCCATTGTGAACAACCCGTGATATCATTTGAACACAACCGGTGCTAAGTTAACCGGTGCTAGGGTTGTTTGAAATTTACTCGATGCCAAGTCAATTCAATCGAGTAGCCGGTGCTGGTCATGGATTGATGAGAATTACCTTGGCCCTTGAGTCAAAGCTCGACCCGGTTCATTTTAGCTTGCCTTCCCTTGGATGCGGTTGAAATTTGTGAGGGGCATTTGAGGGTAGTGTGGTCTATATAAGGGTGTAAAATTCAATTTTCCCTCACTTTTCACCAAGGGTAAAAAACACTTAAGCAGAAATTTCTTAACAGTGAGGAGAGGGTGCGCGGTTGAAGTTCCAACAAGCAATGAGACTCCAAAAAACGTTTATAGGGAAGGTTTTCGGCAAAGAGTGGGATTCCCGGTGGTTTTACAGGGAAGGCCTTCGGCGAGTAGACTTTGCCAAGAATTTAGTGAAGTTGCAGAGATATTTTTTAGCACAAAGGACTTTTTGGTGGAGGTAAGTGCCCTGGCCTTGTTATTTTTGAGGTGGAAGCAGTGAGTATTTACGTGAGTTTTGGAAGGTCTTTTTTGGGGGTTTTCTGTGGCTTTCCGACGTTGTTAACGGTGTTGCAGATGTTTTCCAGGAATGGCAAGGGAGTTCGCAGAAGTTTTTGGTGAGGTTGTAGTGACTTCCCCGCCAAAAACGTAGGCGGGAAAGTTTTTGAGTGGGTTTCCAGCCATGTAGGAGAAGTTCCGACGGCAGGCAAGCGGTCACGGGAGGTGGACCATCGTGGAAGGTGTACGGTGGAAGGAGGTGAACAGTCGTCGTTGGAAATCGTGAGATTGCGGGAGATGTGGTGACTTAAGCTCTGAAAAGAGGAGTCACAGGAAGCGAACAGTCGCGAGAGGTCTGACGTTAACAAAAGTGCAGTCGGTGCTGGGGCAACCAGTGCTGAGACAACTGGAATTGAACCTCAAGAAAGGCAACGACTGTTAGGAGTTCAGCCGACTTTGGCCTGGCGAGACACAGTCGGCACTGACTTTAGACGGTGCTCATTAGTAGTGTGGCCTGTCATGATGCAGAGACTAATGCTTGCATGTGACGGTAAGTCACATGTGGGATTTACAATGTTTGGTGATGAGCTACACACGACGATGTTCATGGGTCGGCAAAAAGTGGTGGATGATGGTAAGGCAGGGCTTGTGGTATCTGTTGGAAGCCAAATTCTCCAGCACAACAGTAAGGTCCATGTTGTTCTGTGGAAGGGCATCCACTGTGAATAGGGTATACTTTCCATCATAGGAAAGTTCCATAGTCAGGTCTAGCCTGCTTTGTATGTTTGATACACACGTCGAATGATTCCTACATTGTATGTTTGATGTACAGGTCAGGTGAAATATCTGACTTGTATGTTTGATAAACACGTCGGATGGACTAAAGCTAACTTCTTGGAGTGGCTTCCTTTTTCATGAGTGTTTGAAGGTATTTTTCAGCACCTTGATCCCTGCTTAGGAATAAGTAGGAAGCAGGTCAATAAAGCCTACAAAACAGTGGAATTCTTGAAAATCTCATAATGGCCCTAGAACTGGTCAAGATCTTTATCAGCACTTCAAAAGACCACCTGCCAAGTTTTGTCGCATTTTGACATGTCTAAGGCAGTGAATACAAAGGAACATTTTTCAAAAAATAGGTCTCTAACGCCCTGAAACAGACCCTACAATTGGAACTACATTTTTGGTATCTCAAATCACTGTGGGAGCACCTCCAATGGAGCTGATACGGTCGAAAACCCCTATAGGCCAAGAATCGGCTTAATCGGATACTCCATAATAAAGATATGAGCAAAGTATTGAAACAAGAGAGCCTGCACACTATTCCCGTGTGGCCTCACTGTACCAAAGCATCATTAAAGATGGTTGTTTTTATAGTCACAGGCAATCATTTTTGGGGCTCATAACTCACTCGTTTCAAGACAGATCACTCCCAAATGTGGTGAGTGTATTCGCCTCATCAAGAAGAACAATTTGATAAGTGGTACGCCCCGTGACGATGTCCGGCAAGGAGAATAACTAGAGAGAAGTTGTCAATCTATGAAGAAGATGCAGAAAATTCAGTAGCAATATGCCTCGATAGATGGACTAAATCACGACACTCGTGCAAGAGATCAACACGAAACCAAATCCATTGTGTGCGTATGGTCTAGGACTATCATTGGTCCAAACCCCGTACATGATGGACAGTCAGATTTCATACACGAAATCGATGAAGTAACTGACATTCTGAGGGCCAGATTTCAGATTCTAGATTCTGTCCAAAACCGAAAAGTTTCATTCATTCAGACTCCAAATCACGTCCCGTTTGTGGCCGCGCAATTGTGACGGCATGCTTAGTGCGCTACGATGAAAAAATCATATAAAAACATTAAGGAACAACTACATCATCAATCCAAAGTTTTCAAGATTCAAGCAAATTTCAAGTCTCGTGATCGTGGTTCGAAACACGATCCATGGCTCGAACTTGGTATCAAATTGATAGCCATGCCGATCCTTATAAGAAATTATCCATCTTTCAATCAAACGGGCATCAGAACACAATTGGATCAGCCATGGAAGATCACGCAAGATCTCGGGCAGCCGTAAGAACTGTTTTGAAATTCCACACTTTGTTAGACATGGGAAAAATAGTCCTTTTGCACCCATTTTTAGAATTTCTTCTCATTCAGTTAAATATTAATTTTTAGCAATTAAGTCTAATTTTGATCAATCCGCCCATGTTTGGGCACAATTCTATATAAACAGGCACTGCCTCATTGTAAAAGGGGGAAAAGAAAGAAGCAAAATGCTCGATTCATTCTTTAAGGATTCAATTTAATGTCCATTCTTGCTTGAGCATGTGAGTACGTCTTGGAGAGAGAGAGAGAGGAGAGAGAAGAAAAGGGCCTGTACCCTTCGAGCAGGTAACTTTCTATCTCCTCCCCTCTTTCTCACTCCTCCCCTTTCTCTTCTCTATGTTCTCTCTTTCTCTCTTTTCTCTTCTTTCTAACTTATTCTATCAACTGGTGAGGCCTAGTGTCGGTTGGTCTTCTCTATCTTTTTCTGTCAACTGGTGAGACCTAACACCGATTGGTCTTCTCTCTCTTCTTCTATTAGTCGGCGAGACCTAACGTCGGTTGGTCTTCTCTCCCTTCTTCTATAAGTCAGTGAGACCTAGCACTGGTTGGTCTTCGCTTTCTTTTTCCATCAGTCAGCGAGACTTGGCGCAGGTTGGTCTTCTCTCTCTTCTTCTATCAGTCGGTGAGACCTAGCACTGGTTGGTCTTCTCTCTCTTCTTCTCTGAGTCGATGAGACCTAACACCAGTTGGTCTTCTCTTTCTTCTTCTATTATTCAACGGGATTGACACCGGTTGGTCTTCTCTCTCTTCTTCTATGAGTTGATGAGACTTAGCACTGGTTGGTCTTCTCTCTTTTCTTCTATCAGTCGGCGAGGCCTAACGTCGGTTGGCCTTCTCTTTCTTCTTCTATTAGTCTTCTTCTATCAGTCGGCGAGGCCTAACGTCGGTTGGCCTTCTCTTTCTTCTTCTATTAGTCGACGAGACTTGACACTGATTGGTCTTCTCTCTCTTCTTCTGTCAGTCAGAGAGACCTAGCGCCGACTGGTTTTCCCTCTCTTCTTTTGTCAGTTGGTGAGACTTAGTATCATTTAGTTCTCTTCCTATCTTCTCATTTGACACATTCGATGAAGCCTAGCGCTGACTGCTTTCTCTCTTTCTCATCTCCTGAAACAGTCGGCAATGTCTAGTGTCGACTGCATCTCCTCTTCCTTCTTATCCCTCCTCTCTTCCGTCTTCTCTCTCCTTCCATCTATTCCCTTCTTCCCTTTAACCATTTTTCTACTAATCTTTCGTTCTACCAAGAGGGATTGAGGTTAGCATCTCATGGCAGTCTTGTTGTCTAGCCGTAATGTTGTTGCTCCAGGTTCGCTTGGCTCGCTTTACTGTCATGACAGACCGACCATCATGCTTAGCTAGTTGATATTAGCAATAATGTCTACTAGCAATCCCTTGCGCCTGTCTCAGTTACCAAGCCTGTTTCGCTACCACATTATGCCAATTATCCACCAGCCTAGTCATTGCTTTGATCTTCTGGCTTGGTCGAATTCTTCTTTCCTCGTCTTTCTTTCTTCTTTTTGAATACGCATGCTTGCGTATATTCATCAAAGAGGAAAAGGGTGAGGCCTGACCCACCTGTCCCATAACCTTTGCCATATTTGTGTGTGATTGTAGGAAAGCTGAAAATAAGAAGAATACAAGCCAAGGGAGGTGATTTCAAACCAGTTTCATTACTAGGGGGATTTCTTCGTGACCTAAGAGGGCGCCCAAATGAATCAGCCCGAGTAAGTCCCGAACTCACCTTTAAATTCCTCTCTCACAGGTTTGTAACACCTTCCCCCATTTTTGAACGAGTTCTTGAGAGAGCGATCTGACAAACATCTCGGGTCTCTCCCGAAGCTCGAGACTTGTGCCGCCCGATCCTTCAGCGATCCAGAGGGCGAGATCGAGGCACCTAATAAATAAGGACGGCCTTTCTTTGGTCTGTCTTCCTCTTATCCTCAGATGTAAGAGCGGAACTACAAGTTTTGGTTTGTAGCCGTCCTCTTATCCTCATATGCAAGAGATTTGCAACCTCCCTAATAATGGACTTCTTTGTAAATTGTAACTCATTTTTACTACAATAAAAAGAGTGAGAATTTTCTTGGACTATGTTGCTTATTTTCACGTTGAGTCCCTTCATTTTGAATACATATCACGGATAATAATTTTCCAAGTATCATTCGTTGATAGGGGACATTCCTTTCCCTCCTCCAAGATGTGCTCCATAAGGCGAGACCTTTTTGACTATAAAGGGACCTTCCCACTTAGGCTCAAACTTCCCTTTACGCCGGCCATGCATAACAATAAGCCTCTTAACAGCTAAGACTAGATCACCATGGGTGAATGAGCGAATCTTGATAGGCTTGTCAAAAGCCCTCTTCATTCTCCCTTGGTTGAATTCAAGGTTCGGCTGAGCTTCTAGCCTCTTTCCATCGAGTGCATCCAATTCTTGATAACGAAGCTTGACTCTCTCATCTATGGTTATTCCTTGGTGAATAGCGACTCATAGTGATGGGAGTTGTATTTTGAGAGGTAAAACTACTTCACCCCCATAGACCAGAGAGTAAGGAGTGGAATTAGTAGCATTTCACGTAGCAGTACGATAAGCCCATACTGCTTCGGGAAGCTTCTCATGCCAGTTCTTCCTTGTTTTTTATACTGACTTTCTTAAAAATTTACACAGTGTCTTATTGAAAGTCTCAGCTAATCCATTCACCCGAGGGTGGTACATAGTCGAGTACCTCCATTCGAAACCGAATTGGTTAACTAAGCGATCAATGTGATGACTCCTAAATTGTGGACCATTGTCAGATATAATCTGGTCGAACACTCCAAAGCGATATATGATATGACGTCGAATAAAGTAGGCCACCGCTGTCCCAGGAACCTACTTGAGGGGGAACGCTTCAGCCCACTTAGAGAAATAATCTGTTGCGGCTAGGATAAACACATGGCCCATTGCGGAAGGAGGGTCAATAGGCCCTACGATGTCCATACCCCATTGTGAGAAGGGCCATAATGCAACTATAGAGTGTAAGGGCTCTAGAGGCTGGTGAACCAGGCTGGAGTGTATTTGGCATATTTGGAACTTTTTAGCATGGCTTAAGGAATCAGAGATCATGGAAGGCTAATAGTATCCCAACTTGTGTATTCGTTCATAGAGCTTAGGGCAAGGCTGATGTAGTCAACAAATGCCTGAGTGTATTTCATCTAACACCTTGTTTGCATCTTGGATGTCCACACATCTACAAAGAATGTCATCAAAAGACCGTCTGAAGAGAGCATCTCCTTCGACAAGGGTACACTTGGTAGACATTCGACGCATGTTGTTGCGTTCGGCACGATCTTCTGGGAACCTAGCATGTTTTAGGAAACTAGTGATGGGCTCTCTCCAATCTTCTACTTTCTCAATTTCGGCGCATATTGGGTCAAAGAATTTTGGTTCTCGATTTCGATTCTTAGCTCCTTGACTCTGTGTTATTCCTTGTTCAATCTTGATTACTTCTTTAGCTAATAGAAGGGCTCCAAATGGATAAGGAGGGCACTCGGGGAAGATATTTCCCTCGTCATCTGCATCGACCTCGGTTCTTAGTTCGATGTGTCTCCATTCTGTCACCCAAACAAGCATTGGTACTGATGAGGACAACTGAATTGCAGCATCGAGTTTCGCAAGTGAATCAGCCTACGAGTTTAGGTTCCTTGGAATGTGACTCAAGGATATGTCTTCAAACTGAGCCATACACGATTTTACAGTATTGTGATAATGCTTGAGAGTGTGTTTCATTACATCATAGATTCCTTTGAGTTGCCGGATAACCAACTCAGAGTCACCATAGATCTTGCGCTACCCCAAATATGAGTCAAAGGCTATCTTTAGCCCAATTATAAGGGCCTGATATTCTGCCTCATTATGAGAACCAGCTTGGACGAGGGAGAAAGAAAGTTGCAATATTCCTCCTTTCGGGGTTAAGAAGACAACTCTGACGCCTCCTTAGTTTGATTGGAGGCTGCGTCAAAGTACAATTCCCAACCATGACCAAGCTTGCTGTAAAATACTTCTTTATCGGGGAGGTCACTTGATAATGGAGATTCTTTCGGCACGGAGTGTGCTGCGAGAAAGTCAGCCAAGGCCTGGCCCTTGATTGCCTTCTGTGGGACATAAGTGATGTTGAACTCCATGACCAATAATTTCCACTTAGCAAAGCGTCTCGACACGCCCGAGAAACTTTACAGGATCAGCTTTCAATGTAAGTTTAGCTTCATGACCAAACAAGTAATGGTGGAGTTTTTGTACTGCGAAGATTCGGGCCAAGCACAGCTTCTCAATATGGGGATAATTCTTCTCGGCCCCTTGCATCCTGCGGTTGAGGTAATATAACGCAGTCTATTTTCCATCTTCATTGTTTTCTATCAACAATGCTTCGAGTGACTCGTCTAAAGCAATCACGAATAGAATGAGGGGTTTTCCCAATACCGGTGTAGAGAATATTGGAGGGTTAACTTAATAATGCTTCATGTCGTCAAGGGCTACCTGACATGCTTCATCCCAGATGAATGGGGTATCTTTCTTTAGCAGATGTGTAAAGGGTTTACAGCGACCTCAGAGGTTCGAGATGAACCTGCTAATATATGTCAGGTGCCCTTAGAGGGAGCATAGTTCTCGAAGTGTAGTCGGTGACGGAATTTCTTGGATTGCCTTGATATTGACTGGCTCAACTTCAAGCCCTCGATGTCTGATGATGAACCCCAAGAATTTTTTGGAGCGCACGCCAAAAGCGCATTTTAGCGGGTTCATTTTAAGTTGATGAAGACACAAATGCTGGAATACCTTTTCAAGGTCTCTCATGTGAGCATCCGCCTCTTTAGATTTTACCACCAAATCGTCTACATAACATTCCACTTCTTTGTGCACCATGTCTTTGAAGATGGTCGTCATTACTCTCTGGTATGGGGCATCTTGCAACTCTTCATCATTATTTTCAGATGTCTTTTCATCAACCTCAAGCGCAGAGATCGATGAACCTGACATCTCTGCTTCCAATAGGGTTCTAGAGTATGTCATGATTTTTTCTCCTTTCTCGAATCGAGGGACGTAAGAGTCAACCTCAAACATGGGAAGCCAATCAAGCTGCAGGAGCTTGTTTTGGGGTTCAACAAAGGTTGGGCGTGAAGTGTCCTCGTATGAATCACACAGTCCTTGCATAGATGTGTGCAGTGCTTGCTCCGCAATGACTTGCACTTCATAGACTTGCACCATATGGCAAGCCTCTTGAGAAAAAATTCTTTGCCCCCTCGATTCTCTCAGCCTCTACTCGAAGTCGGGCTCAAGGGACCACTGGGATATCTTTTGCTTTGACTGCTTATGCTTCTTTGAAGAAGGTGGCTTTGCCTTGGCTTTAGCTGCCAGGGCTTCAGCAACAGCTACGAATCCTACTGCCTGTGTCAGGGTCTTTCTTAATCATTTCCGCTGCATCCTGCTTATATTGATTCCTTCGAATTCTCGGTCGAGAGCCTTGATGTCTGGGCATGTCAAGGTTCTACCTGCAGGGGATGTAGAAGAGGGGGAATGCGAAGCAGGAGAAGAAGAAGGAGAAGAAGGTGGGGCAATTTGAATGTCGTTCCCCTCAATAGATCAATCTGGGCAGCTTTTTTCGTTATCACCAAGGTGCAGGGAGTCTTTTAGATCTTTCCCTTACTTAGACTGTTGTGGAGTGCTTTTAAATTCATCACCCTCATTGGACGTGTGTTGAGTGGGAGATGGCATGGGAACGTCTTCTTGACAGGATGAAGAAGGAAGAAGGATCATGTCAGGGATGAAGTCCAGTAAAGTTGGTAGTGGCGAAATGGCGTTGAGAAATTCTTGCTCGACTGTGAGTTGAGAGATCTAGTTTCTTCCGCGAGTGGCCCTTGGTGCCCGTCCCTTTTTGGTTTTCTGAGGTGATGTTTGATTCATCTCGTGGGGCTTGCAAAAAGCTCTAGCTTGGTGAACTGTTTCTCGCCTTAAGGACCTGAGTCTACTTCGGCCATGGTAGACTATCCATGGCTGGGAAATCGAGGATTCGGCAGAGTCCGAGTCATTGATAGGAAGGTTCTGCTTTGTGAGATCTTCTTGCCCTGCTAGAGGAATGACTTGGGGATCACTTCCGGGGAGATTGTAAAACTCTTGACACTCCTGCATTTTCTTTGCGAATATATCAAGGAAGCTTGTGCATTCTGATAGGTAATGGTCTCTTATCTGATGGTACGGGCACCAACGATCTTTAGTCACCTTAGCAAGGTGACAAGGTTACCTTGCCTGCTTCAGTGTGATTATGCCTTCCTGAAGAATTATAATTAAGAAGGCATAAAGGATAGTAGGCATTTCGTCTTCCTCTTGGATGGTTACGGCATGTGAGGCCTCGGCTGCCCCAAAGGCCTTCTTTAAGTCTTCAAGATTTTTTTGACCCTCTTGAATCAGGGCCTCGATAATATCTTTCAGCGTGTAGCAGTCATCTGTGGAATGATTGAACCTCCGATGGTAGGCACAATAATTTGCCTGAGTGTCAAGGCCAGGTTGCTCAGGGGACTTGGCTTTTGGTAGCTGGATCACATTTTGTTCCAATAAAAACCGGAATAACGCAGGGACCCATTCCTTCTCAAAGGATAGGCCTTGTTCCTATGCCTGGTGAAATAATCACCCCAATTAGGGTTGGGTGGTGGGGGTACCCGATTGTACAACTCTTGTTGCTTGCCAGTCTGGGATGTTACCTTTGCCGTGATTACCCCTTTAGAGAGGTCCAAAGTCTGGGAGGGAGCCATCTTTGAATCAGTGACCGTGACGGCTGCACTGATTAGCCCTTTCTGTTTGTTGTCCCATGTGTTATTTCGAGAGCTACCGTTGCCCCGGTTGTTTCCTTGGCTTGTAGATGGTTGTCGTGTCTCAACGTGGTGGCGTGATAAACTTTCTATGCAAACTGATTTAGAGATCAACTCTGACATGGAGGTCGGATTAGAGGCCTTGACATGTAGAGCGATCTCGGGTCTCATATTCCACATGCAAGTTTGGACTGCTTCCTTCTCAGGCATAGGATTAGGATGGCGGGAAGCCAAATTACTCCATCTTGATATTAACTTATCCACGGGCTCATCGGGGCCTTGAGTCAGGGTGAGAAGTTAGATGGTTTGAACCTCTCTCTCGACCTCATAGAAGCGTTGATAGAACAATTTCTCCATCTCCTCCCATGTATGCGCAGAGTTTGGAGGAAGTCTGGGACACCATTGAAATGCTGGGCCATCGAGGGTCTCAATGAACTGTCGGAGAGGAAGTCTCCCATCAGCTGCTGTGTCTCAACATGCAGCCTAGAAGTGGTCAATATGCTTGTTCGGGGATGTGGTTCTGTTGAATAAAGGAAACTTCCCTTGCTTATAATTTGAGGGAAACGGGACCTGAGCAATATACGAGCAGTATGGCCTTTGATAAGGCATCGCACCCTGTATCCCTAGGATTCGTTTATTCTTTAGACTATGGATGACAATAGCCTCAATGTCTATTTGAGAGATCGGATGAGGGACAGAATTGTCCTGTGAGGTAGAGGGAGGGGGCTGCCGTGGAGGTGCACCATCAGAATGATGAGAATTGTCCACATGGTTAGCCGACTAGCTTGCGGCATTGATACGATCGATCTTTTTCATCATCGCGCACATCATATCCTGAAACATCTTCATGTGCTCTTCTTGCGCATCACCGAGCTCGCTTACAACAGTTACACTGACCGTTTATCTATGAAGGTCGACGTTAGTGACAACTAAGGGCTTGCGAACTTGACGGGTCGTACATGGTAGGTCAGTCAACAGGGGGCCAGCATGCCCTGACTGAACTCGACTCTTTGTGCTAATCGCATTTGGACCTGTTCTCGATGGTCTTGGGACTGTGGCTACTGAGGGGCTAGGTCTTCTTCTGTGATAGTAACAACAACACAGGGCTCATGAAGCTCTTCTTCAGGCTTCATCATCTGAAGGGGTTTGAATGGATTCAGGTGATTGGTTATTTTGACTACCTTGGTCACCTCCCTAGTAAAAATTTGTAGACCTCTATCACGTTTAGCCTTGAGGTTTTGATAGACCTCGCGCCAAAACTGTGATCTAGGTTCAGGTGATCAGCTCTTCTTGCACAAGAGAGTGTTATCTCCATCATGTGTGGCAATGGATGAGGGTTAGGAACTGGAGTCATCTTGGGTCGGGGAGGATGAAGGACTCGATATTCCATTAGGTCAATGCCTCGAGGTCGCTTATGGGCTCTAGAGACACGACCAATGTGTCAGGGCTAGTTCAGGATGGTACTCTTGGGGAAAACCTTAGAGTGCCAAGGCTGAAGGTGCTTGCTCGCGGAAGGAGGAGTGGGCCAGAGCAGGATTGAGTCATGCGAAAGCCCAAGTCTAGTGAGAGAGGACGTTTGTGATGGCGACACATGTGCGCCCCTTGAAGAAGGATTACAGGAGACCTAAGGGTAAGCCCCGGCTCACGCAAGTGATCTTGCCCAAGGAGGCCAAGAACTACGCGTAGGTGTCTGTAAGAGAATAGGTGTAAGCCTGCCCCTTATAGGGTGCGCTTGTGTGTGCAGAGTAGGAGGACAAGGGGGTCGTCTCCTGTGTACTCTAGTTGGCGTAACAATGGCGTTGCCCCAAGCGGTGGGATGCCTATGAGCAGTGTGCACATGAACTGGCCTTGGAAGGTTTGATCTTGGACATGGACTCGAGGTAACATAAGGGTTGCCCCGAGGTGTGACTCAAGTGGGTAACCCATGAGCCTTGTGGAGTGTGTGAGCGGTGTAGACCATGAGGTTTCCTCTTGGATGTGTTGAGCCCCTAAGGAATGGTGAAGAAATGTGGGGGGTAGCCTTATGGAGACCCACAGAAGTAATGGCAGCTTATTTTCTTTTTGCATAAAGGGATTAGCCAGGAACACGACTGGCAAGTGACTTGCCGATGGCTGAGTGCAGCTATGTGGGGCAGCAGAAGTGTTGCCGATGCAGGGTGCCTTGGTGCCTTGGTGGAATTTCCACCAGAGTAAGGAGATGGCGAATGAGGGACCTTAAAGTCCCGCCCTGCATCGGTCCAGGTTGAGACCTAGGAGCTAGACAAGCGGTCTATTCTCAAGAGGATGGTTGGGAACGAGGTCGAAGGAACTTGTTCCTTAGGGACACTCTCGAATGCGAGGATAAGAAAATCCCAGATCCAGATAAATGGGTTCCAAAACCAGCAAGCCATAAATAAAATGTAACAAGATAATGAAAGCAGATAATAAAAGAAGAAACTAGCCAAACAAGAATGATCCGACTAAGGGGTAGTAAGTCCCCAGTGGAGTCCCCAAGCTAGTTAGGTTCCTCGATCTCACCCTCTGGATCCTTTTGGGGATCGAGCGGCATGCGTCTCAAGTTTCGAGGGAAGACTTGGTAAGTTTTTAAGATCGCTCTCTCAGGAACCCCGTTCGAGAACCAGAGCAGGTGTTACCATCCGATGAGAGAGGAATTTAAGGTGGGTTCGATACATACTCGGGCTGGCTCGCATGGGTGCCCTCTTTGATCACGAGAAAAGCCCTCAGTAATAAAAATGGATCGGAATCACCTCCCTTAGCTTGTATTCTTCTTGTTTTCTACAATCACACAGATGTGGCAAAGGTTATAAGATAGGTGGGCCAGACCTCACCCTTTTCCTCTTTGATGAACGTATACAAGCATGCACATTCAAAAATAAAAATAAGAGAAGAAAGACGGGGGAGAGAAGAATTTGACTGAGCAGGAGGATCAGAGCGATGATTAAGTTGATGAATAATTGGCCCGACGTGTTAGTAAAATGTGCTCAGTAATGAAGACCAACTCACTTGATTATTACTAGAGGTCATTATCAATACCAACTAGCTAGGCACGATGGTTAGTCTGTCATGGCAATAAAGCGGGCTAAGTAATCTTGGCACAACAACATTACAATTAAATGACAGGACTACTATGAGAGGCTAACCTCAATCCCTCTTAGTCGAATGAAAGAGTAACACAATGATGGTTATGAAGAAAGAATAAGAAGTGAAGTAAGAGAAGAAGGGAACAGAAGGAGGGAGGGAGAATAATGGAATAGAAGAGTATGAAAGGCGGGAGAATAAAAGAGAGAGAGGGAAGGAAAACGCAGTTGGCGCTAAGCATTGCCAGCTGTGTTAGAAGGAAGAGAGATAAAATACAGTTGGTGCTAAGCTTCACCGACTGTGTTATACAGAGGAGAGCAGAGAGAAGATGCAATCGGTGCTAGGCTTCACTGACTGTGCTTGTAGAAGAGAGAGAAAATGTAGTCAGTGTTAGGTTTCATCCACTGTGAGAAGAAGAGAAAGAAAACACAGTCGGCACTAGGCTTCACCAATTGTGAGGAGCAAAGAGAGAAAATGCAATCGGCGTTAGGCTTCACCGACTGTCAGAAGAAGAGAGAGAAAACACAATCGACGCTAGGCTTCACCGATTGTGTCAGAAGAAGAGAGAAGGAGAGACCCAGCCGGCATAGGCTTGCGCTAGTTGTGATGGAAGAGAAGCAAGAGACAGAGAGCTCGAGCCAGCACTAGGCTTCACCAATTGTGACAGAAAAGGAGAGAGAGAATTCCACCGGTGCTAGGCATCGTTGATTGGCTTCAGAAGAGAAGGAGAGAGAAATCCAACCGACACTTGGCTTCACCGATTGGCTTCACCGATAGGCTTAAGAAGAGAAGGAGAGAGAGAAATCCAATGGGTGTTAGGCTTCACCGACTGGCTGCAAAAGAGAAGGAGAGAGAGAAATCCAACCGGTGCTAGGCTTCACCGACTGGCTTCAGAAGAGAAGGCAAGAGAAAACTCCAACCGGCGCTAGACTTCATCGATTGGCTTCAGAAGAGAAAAAGAGAGAGAAATCCAATCGAAGCTAGACTTCATCGACTGGCTTCAAAAGAGAAGGTGATAGATATGAAAAGAAGAGAGATAGAGATAGGAATAAGAAACAGGGGAGGAGAGAGAAAGAGATAGAGATGAGATAAAGGGGAGGAGAGAGAAAGAGGGAAGGAGAGAGAAAGAGGGGAGGAGAGAGAGAGATATAGACGAGACAGAGAGGAAAAGAGAGAAAGAGATAGAGACGAGACAGGAGGGGGGGAGAGATAAAGAGGGGAAGAGAGAGAAAGAGAAAGAGACGAGATTGAGGGGATGAGAGAGAAAGAGAAGGAGAGAAAGAGGGAAAGAGAGAGAAAGTTACTTGCTTGAAGGGTACTGACCCTTTTCTTCTCTCTCCTCTCTCTTTATCAAAGACGTACCCAAGAACTTCAGCAAGAATGAAAATTTTATTGAATCAATGAAAAATGAACCAACCGGTCCTTACAATTTAGCTTTACATGTTTGTATAGAGTTGGGCTAAAACATGGGTGTACGCCCAAAAACTAGTTAGAATTTGAGATAATTACAATTTAATTGAATTAAAAAGATTCTAAAAATGAGTGCACAATGACTATTTTTCCCCTCCCTAACAACATGTGGAATTTCATAACAGTCCTTGCTGCGGCCCGAAAACTTGTGCCATCTTTTGGGGCTGACCCGGGGTCATTTTGATGCCCGTTCAATCGAAAAATTATTGTTTTGTTGTAGTGCTCGGCATGGCGATCATTTTGATACTAACTTTTGTAGACACCCCATTTTAAATCTGGCAAATTCGGTGGTTTCTTGAACCCTTAGGGCCACACCTAACCTAATAAACCCAAATCCATAGTTTACATATCCTACCTTGTGATCCAGAATCAGTTCTGCCAGCCCAGAAAACCTATTACACCCTGTTTTGTCCCAAAACTCTGAGAAAGCGCTGGTTTACAGAAAGAATCATTAAAAATAGTAAAAAACTTTGTTTTGGCCTAAATTTCTCTGAGAGCTTCACAAGAGGCTAACACACTTGAAAAGAAAATTTTTAATTTGGAACGTTTTTGGTTTGTGCAACACGGGGCATGCCGCCCAGGCGACACAACCCGTGCCACCCAGCCTTGAGCAACACGGGGCGTGCCACCCAGATCCTAGACCTCTTAAAAATGAGTTTTCACTGAGCCTTTGGTGGGTTACGTGAAGATATTCTCCCCAACAAATTTTTTCCTCTTTTAGCATCTTTTGGAGACCATTTAGGGGGAACGAAGAGAGAAACCCAAGGGGGAGACTTGAAGAAAGATATTTTTTAGGGAGAGACATGAGAGACTAGAGATAGAGACTGAAAGCCTAGCAGAGAAAAAGAAACCAATAAAGATGAAAAACCTGAAACCAATAAAGATGAAAAACCTGAGTGAACGATAGGAGAGAAAACCCTGGAAATTACGACAGGGAACCTGGTCCTTTTGAGAGAATCCCAAGATATACCCTTTGGACAGAACTCACTACTAGAGACTTGCTGATCGAGATTTAGACTAGAAGGGTAAGTGGAGCTGGTTCTGATACGGGTGAGCCCCAAAGGCTCGAGAATTTGGTTATTTTTAATTAAAATCATATTGTAAATGCTTTTGATCGACCTGGCTCGGCCACAGATCTGAGAGCAAATCTGCTCATTTTTCGGCAGATCTTGCCTCATATCTGAATTCTACTGATCTCACAAGCTTTACCATTTTATTTCATTTGAGGGATCTACATTCGTATATCGCTTTGATTTTGTGTTGTAAACAGTTTGGCGTCCACCATGGGGCAAATCAAGCGTGATCCGAGCATCAAATTTTCGAAAATATCATAATATTTTAAAACTTTTTAGACATGTTCTAGGTACAATTTTGTGACTGTTCCCAAATTTTCAGGTTAAAATAAAATATTTAAAAATATAAAAAAATATTTTTCTTTTAGATCTGTTGTCACTTTATTTTAATTTATTTTTATCAAAAGAAATTTTATTTTCTGTTTCTCCAAGTTTACATAACGCTTAGTTTATCCATATCTACAAGTAAAAAATATAAAAAGAAATAAAAAAAATACAGTTTCGAGCGACACTAAGCATGCTGCCCTGGCGACACATGGCGTGCCGCCCAAGTGACACAGGGCGTGCTGCCCAAGTCCAGGGCAACACGCTCTCTGGTTGTCCCCCATCACCCAATTCATAATTTTATAAAATTATGCGAGCTAGGTCCTGGGCCTTTCTTGTGACTGCTCAAAAAATTTCAGACCAAAATAAAATTATTAAAAATACCAAAAAAATATTTCATTTGATACAGGTCTGCTCTATCTGTTGTCCTTCTGGTCACTTAGTTTTAATTTTTATTTCATAAAAAAATTTTATTTTTCTACTTCTGCAAGTTCCAATAGCCTTATTTCATCAAGATCAACAAGATAAAAAAAAAATAATTTTTTTTTGTTTTTTAGGCGACACGGCCCGTACTGCCCTATCACATAGGTCCCAGAAAAATTTTGGGATCCCATAGGCCTGTTCCACAGCCTTTTTTGTGCTTTTCACCAATTTTTGGCTCAAAATAATTGTTTTAAAAATATAAAAAAAAAAATATTTTGCTTCAGGTAGGTCTGCTCTATTCTTGACTTTCTGATTTCATTCTAGTTTGGTAATTCTTGTTTTCCCTGCTTTCATCATGCTTAGTTTAGTTTTTTTTCATCAAATTTTAAAAGAAAACAAAACATATAAAAATACAAAAAAAAAAGAGAAAAAAATTGATTGAGGGCTGCTTGCCTCCTCCCTGAATCGTGTCCTGTTCGAGTCATGCTCATCTCCGATCATGCTCGACTTAGCATGAACTGTGCCTGGTTTCATAGCTTTCACCATTTATTTTTTGGGGTTCCTCACCCCTTCGTCTATATCGTGCCTCGAGCGAGTTTCGCCTCGAAGCACGCATCTCTAAGCACGATCAGCGTCAAGCGCTCATTTGTTTTCTTTCTTATTGTGTGCATGTGTGCTTGACTTTATTTTTATTTGCATGCTTCTTTACACACTCTAGCACACACCGACCGGGAATCCTGAAATACCAGAAAACAAATTTTTCGAAAACCCCCAAAATTAGCGTTAACGGGTTGAGGGGAACCTACCATTGAGAGCAGAGGCTGTTGGAATTAGCGTAACTTTAACTATGAGCGCCCC
>NW_006497891.1:2473254-2569663 GCF_000471905.2 Amborella trichopoda
GAAAAATAAAAAAATACATGGGTGGCACGTCTTGCGACACCAAGGCGACACGAATCTTGTCGCCCACCTCATTTATAAAAAAAAATTAAAATAAAATAAAAAATAAAAAAATTACATGGGTGGCATGTGTCGTGCAGCTCGGGAGAAAAGAACCACGTTTCGTGCCGCTCGGGGAACACGAACCGTGTCTCCCACCTCATTTTTTTGCTAAAAAAAATTAATAATAATAATAATTTATGGGTGGCACGTCTCCTGCCCCCCACCTCATTTAAAAAAAAAAAAATTACATGTGTGGCACGTTTTGTGCCGCCCTTGCGACACAAATCGTGTCACCCACCTCATTTTTTTTAAAACAAAAAAATTATGGGTGGCACTTTTTGTGCCGCCTGAGCTACATGAACCGTGTTGCCCACCTCATTTAAAAAAAAAAATGTGTTTTGCTTGGCGGCACATCTGGCACCTCCCAGGCAGCACGAGGCGACACAACCCGTTCCGCCCACCCCATAAATAAATAAAATAAAAATAAAAAATGAGAAGAAGAAAAATTTTTATCTGAGCGACACGCCTAGTGCCGCCATGGTGACACGCCCTATGTCTCCCAGCCCTAGCGACACTCCCTGTGTCTCCCAACTCAGGGCGACACGCCCCGTGTCTGATCCTAAGACATTTTAATGATAAAAATAATCTGTTTTATAAAATGAGTTTTGAAATAAACTGTTTCAAACGATTTTGTAGTACATTGGCTTCGGACATCCAGTCAGATGCTCCATGGTGGCATGAGCCTAAACTGCCAACCGATTTTCAAAAATAAAAATTTCAAAAAAAAAACCCGAAAAGAAACACTCCTCGGTGGCAGGAGCCTAAACTGCCAACCAATTTTTTAGAAAATTTCAAAAACATATTCCAAAAAAATAAAAATAAGAAAGCTCCTCAGTGGCATCAACCAAAACTTCCAACCGTTTTTCCATAAAAAGAATTTTAAAAAAAAAATTTAAAAAAACTAAAAACGCTTCGCGGTGCCATGAACCTAAACTTCCAACCAAGTTTCCAAAATTTCAAAAAACAAAATTAAAAAAAGAGAACATTCCTCGGTGGCATGAGCCTAAACTGCCAACCACAGTCCGATCCAGACCACAACCACCCTGTTTCAATGGCAAAACTTCAAACTCGTAGGATGTTAAAGAGCCGAGACAGAAAAAACGTCAAAATCGTGCGACGTAAAAGGGCCGAGATAGGAAAAACGTCAAACTCGTGTAGCGTTAAAGAGCTAAGACAACAAAAACGTCAAACTCGTATGACGTAAAAGAGCCAAGATAGGTAACGTCTAGCCCCATATGACGTAAAATGTCAGATGTGTTCAGGGCACAACCATTCTATTCAATGTGTTCAGGGCATAACACCCTGTTCAATGTGTTCAGGGCACACCCGCCCTATTCAAATGTCTAGCCCCATATGACGCTAAAGGTCGGGTAAATTCAGTTCAACATCAAACTTGTGCAACATAAAAGTGCCGAGACAGGTAACGTCTAGCCCCATATGACGTTAAATGTCAGATGTGTTCAGGGCACAACCACCTTATTCAATGCTGTTCAGGACACAACCACCCTATTCAATGTGTTCAAGGCACAACCACCTTGTTCAAACGTCTATACCCGTATGACATAAAAGGGTCGGGTGTATGGTCCATCGCTGCATGACATTAAACTGCACAGAGGGCTCTATGGTTGTAGGAGTTAAAACTGTTATACAACCTTGATTTCCAAAATATCTTTCTCTTTTCAAAATTTTTAGCATAGGTCTTGTGATTTTAAAACTTTAATTTCTTTGTTAAAATCGTAACCTGTCCCTGCTCCGGGTTCTATTTTCAAATCTCCCCATACTTTCAAACTTTCTAAAACGAAGGAGCTTGGACACCCACATATGATGAATACCGTGTTTGCCGTGATTGCCGCATTGCTACCTCATCCGTCCCTTCGAATGCAGCTAGACAAGTCGCTGACTATAGAAAGCCTTTCCCTATAGACAGCCTTACGAAACCCTAAGGAGATCAAAGAAAATGCCAGGGTTAAAAATTTGAAATTGTAAACACCCCTGACGTTAAGTGGCATGGCTAGAAAATCCAACTCGAGTTTCAAGCTTGTGTAACTCATCGACATCTCACGCCAAAAACCCTAGGAGGAAAATGCCCTAAGTGGGTGAGCTCGGTGAGCGCAATGACTTGGAGGGATAGTTGGTGTGTCCCTTGACCACGTGACTTCGGGATGAAATTTAAAATGTCTGCCTTAACTTTGACGTTTTCCAACCCCCTGAAGAACAGGGAACGCCACAGTGTCTATTTCTTTGCCATTCACTTGTCCCTTGAAGGATAAGGAATGCCAAAGAGGGAAAATTGTAGATACCCCATTTTAAATCCTGCAAATTCTATGGTTTCTTGAACCCTTAGAACCAAACTTAACCTAGTAAACCCAAATCCATAGTTCACATAGCCTACCTTGTGATCCAGAATCAGTTCTGCGAGCCCAGAAACCCTGTTACACCCTGTTTTGACCCAAAACCCTGAAAACGCCAAGTTTTACGGAAAAAATCATTAAAAATAGTAAAAATTCCATTTTGACCCAAATTTTCTCTGAGAGCTTCACAAGAGGCTAAGGAACACACTTGAGAATAAGTTTTTGAATTTGGAGTTATTTTTTGTTTATGTGAAACAGGGCTTGTCGCCCAGCCTTGGGCTACACGGGGCATGCCGACCAGGCGACATGCCCCGTGCCTCCCAAATCCCAGACCTCGTAAAAATACGTTTTGACTGAGCCTTAGGTGGGTTACGGGAGGATATTCTCCCCAACAAAATTACCCCCCTTTTAGCGTATTTTGGGGACCATTTATGGGGAATGGAGAGAGAAACCCAGGGGAAAGATTTGGAGAAAGAGATTTTTTGGAGAGAGAGACTACAGATAGAGATTGAAACCCTAGCTGATAAAATGAAACCGATAGAGATAAAAAACCTGAGTGAACGACAGAAGGGAAAGCCCTAGAAATTGCATCAGGGAGCCTGGGCCTCCTGAGAGAAACCCCAGATATACCTTTAGGACAGAACTCACTAAAGACTTGCTGATTAAGATCTGAACCAAAAGGGCAACAGGAGACGGTTTTGATACAGGTGAGCCCCAAAGTCTCGCGAAGCCCGGGCCATCCTTGCCCTTTCGATAACATTTATTCCCCTTTTACTATAATTTCTATTTTTTTCTTCACTTAATCTTGATCTGAATTTGGCCATTTTGATTTAAAAATATATTTTAAATGCTTTTCATCAAGCTGGCTCCGCCACAGATCTGAGAGAAGATTTGCTCATTTCTGGGCAGATCTGGCCTCAGATCTAAATTTGATTGTTCCCACACTCTTTACCATTTTATTTTCTTTATTTTTATCAGTTTAAAGTGTCAGATCCGAGGGATCTACATCCGTAGATCGCTTCGATTTTGTATTGTAAACACCTTCGAGCTATGAATCATGATCATGAGACTTGAATTTTGGATGAATCTTGAATTCTTCGGATCGATTGTGTGCTCGCTCCTTGATGTTTCTCCGTGATTTCTTCATTGAATCACACTGAGCATGCTGTCACGATCACGTTGCAACAAACATTGCTTGATTTCATGTCAAGATGAAGATTTTGTCGTCTTGAGTTTTTCAACGGAATCTTGAAATCCAACGGTCGAAATTTACAGCATCTTTGATGCCTTCGTGTGTGAAATCCAACAGTTCATCGTACATGAGGTTGGGATCAGAGGTAGCCTCAGACCTCACACACATTATGCAATTGGTTTCTTGTCGATCAGGTATGCAAGCATCTTGATATGGCTACTCGAAAGAGGCGTTCTGCTGCTGAATTTTTTGCAACTTTCTTCACGGATCATTGACTTTCATTTAGTTTTTTTCCCTACTTGGGCGTCATCCCAAGGCGTACTACATATCGAATTGCTCATCTTGATGAGATGAGCATGCTAACCAAGTTTGGGAGCAATCCGACTTGGAACGAGTGCGATATAAGCCCCGAAAGTAACTGCCCATGACTGTAAAAACAGTCACCTTTAATGGTGTCTTGATGGAGTGAGGCCATACAAGAATAGTGTGCGGCCTACCCCTTTTCGGTATTTTACCCATAACTTCGTTTTGGAGTGTCTGATTAAGAAAAAACTTGACCCATAGGGGTTTTCGACCATGTCAGATCTAATGACGGTGGTCCCATAGCTATTTGACACACAAAAAATATGGCTCTAGTTACAGGGTCTATTTCAGGGCGTTAGAGACCGATTTTGCTGAAATTGTTTCTTTGGGTTCTCTACCTTAGACATGTCTGATCGCAATGAAACTTGGCAAGTGATCTTTTGAAGTACTGATGAAGATCTTGACCAATTCTGGGATTATTCTGAGACTATCGAGAATTTCCACTGTTTTGTAGGCTTTATTGACCTGCTTCCTATCCAGGACCAAGGTGCTGAAAAATACGTTCAAACAAAGAGAGGGGAGAAGAGAGAAGAAGAAAAGAAAAAGAAGAGAGAAGTTTTACCTCAAACCTAGGGATACCGATCAAAATTTTCTCTCGCCTCACTCTCTCTCTCAAGCGTGACACAACAATGGTAAGAAAAAGAAACTTGTATTAAGTGAATCTTATGTGTGTAGGCCTTTATCCCATCTTTTCTCTTTCTTTTGCATACAATGATGGTACGCATATATAGAAGTGTGCCCCAAACATGGGTGGATGATCAAAAGTAACCTTAATTGCTGAAAATTAAGATTAAATAGAATTTGAAAAAATACAAAATAGGGTACAAAATGACAGATTTGCCCCTTCTTAACAAGTTGTGGAGTTCTAAAACAATCCTTGTATTTCCTTAAGACTTACGTGATCTTGCATGGCTGATCCGGGGTCGTTCTGATGCCTGGTTGATCGTAAGATGATTGTTTTCTTGTAGGGCTCGGCATGGATCGTATTTTTGGTGCACGATAATGTGACTTGAAATATGAGTAGATCTTGAAACTTGGGATCAATAGTGCATTCATTCCTTGATGTTTTTCTATGTTTCTTCATTGAATCACAGTGGGCACGCCACAGGGCACCATACGCAACTCGATTTCATGGCCGAATGAAGATTTTGCAAGTTTGGAATTTTTGCTTGAATCAAGGATCTCGACGACAAAATTTTCAGTCTGTTCGTCAGCTTCTTGTGTAGAATCCGACCGTTAATCATGTACAGAGTTAGGGTTAGAGATGGCTCGAGACCTTATGCCCACAATGGAATTGGTCTCATGTCGATTAGGCTCATGAGCGATGTGATTTGGCCACTCGAGCGAGGCACGACGCTTGTGAATTTCCTGCACTTTCTTCAAGGATCAGCAACTTCTCTCTAGCGTGTTTTCGCGCTCGGGTATCGTCACGGGGGGTGCCACATATCGAATCGCTCGTCTTGATTAGACGAACATGCTCACCAAATTTAAAGATGATCTGACTGAGGACAAATGAGATATGAGTGTCAAACGTCACTAGTCTTGACTGTCCCTTCAATGGTGTAGTGTTACAGGGCGGCCGCATGAGAATAGCATGTGGCTTCTCCTGTTTCACTCTTTCGCCTAGAACTTCTTCTTGGAATGTCTGTTTGAGCTAAAACTTGACCCTTGGGGATTTTCAACCATGTTGAATCCAATGGTGGTGTCCCACAGTAATTTGAGATGTTAAAAATGTAGCTTTAGGTATAGGGGTCTATTTCAGGGTGCTAGAGGTCAATTCTGCCAGAACTGTTTCTCAGTCTGCACTACCTTAGATGTATCAAAATGCAACAAAACATGGCAGGAGACTCTTGAGAGTCCTCATGAAGATCTTGGCTAGTTCTAAGGCTATTCTAAGACTATCAAAATTTCCACTACTTGCTAGGCCTTTATTGAGAGAGGGCCCCATGTTGATGAGAAATATCTTCCAACATGCATACCTTCAAATCCAGGTCAACAAAAAGGTCTTAAATTCTTAGCTCTTGTGTGTGCTAAGATGTGAAAGAAGAGTTATTCCACGTTAGTGATTCAAGGATCACCTTTGGCCATTTTGAAGGATGGGCATCGAGAGGGTCGAGGCTTTGAATGCCTCTAGACACAAAGCCTAGATTGCTTGAAGGCTTCATCCGACTTTGAAATAAGGTGGGAGAACACCCGAGACCTCTTCAATCCCCGTTTTCAATTTTGGCTTGGAGTTATTCAAGAATTACCTCTGTTACGCCTTACCCTTGACTCCCCAAGCCTTAGCCTGATTGGAAGCCTTGGAGAAGAGCATGTTCTAAGCCTCGAGGGACCCGAAACCGTATTGATGTCGACATTGGATGATGTCTTCCATCAATGCGAAAGTTTGCAAAATTTGAGGAACAGGGTCACCGGCCTCTAGGCGTAAGGTGGTACAATCGGATTGCTCGAATGAAGCGAGGGGGAATTCTCCAAGCTCGACCCCTACGACTAGCTTGCCGTTATGTATACTAGGATTGAGAAAACCAGGGGGTTCTGCACATACCTTCACGACGCCGTTTTTAGTCGAAAACTTGAGGCATTGATGGAGTGTTGACCACGAGGTTTTCATGCAGCCACAATCTTTTATAACAACATGTTGAATGAAGGTTTTATGTACACAACATAAAGCTTTATCACTTGGACGGTAGGGCCGATCTTGAGTGTGAGAGGCAGTATGCCTTCATCTTGTCTCGTGGTCCCATCGTATGCAGCGGTAGTTAGTTGACATTGCTCAAAGTCATCCGGGCGTTTTCCTATCTGCTTCACTATTTTCATAGGGCATATGTTTAAGGATGCCCCATTATCAGCAAGCGCTCTCTGTATCTCATATCCTTGCATGAAAACGGTGATGTGCATAGGTTGGACATGAAAGTGGTTGAAGCTGGCTGGGATGTCATCGTCCATGAACACGATTGGCGTTGGTGCCATCAGTTGGTTGATCATTCCAAACAACTCTTTGGCTGTGCATTGCTCAGGATGTGTGTCTTAACGAGAACCCTTTCGATTTGGGCTTTGAGTGCTAGTGAGTTGGCGAGTAGCTCCAAGATAGAGATCTGAGCTTGGACCTTCCCAAGATGAGCTGGTAAATCGTAAGTGGTGGCAGATTCTTAAGTTTCTTTATTCGGCTCGTGATCTGCCACCCCTGCTGGTTATTTGGCTTTTGAGGTGTGTCCCATGCTTTCGTCAAGAGTGTCGGCCATCAAGTGAATGGTTTTGAACACTCGGCCTCTTCTGGTTAAGGAATCAACTACGCCAGCTTGGAGCTCAATAGGGTCAGCCCTATCTAGAGTAATGAGAGACTTTGGGGTGTTGGCCCCTTGTTTGGAAGATGATGCCTTTCATTGGTTCTGACCATATCAATTTCTAGTGTATCATCTTCGCCATATTGGTCCCATTTGGGAAGGTTATTAAGGTTTGGAGACAAAGGGTTTTCTCTTAGAATGCTCAAGAAATCTTCTTCGGGATCTTGAAAGTGACGATCACAAGAAAATATGAATTGACTATGATCATCTTCTTCATCTCCACTCTCAATCTTGTGAATGACGACATTCTCTTTTAAGTTGTCTTGAGCTCCCGGCTTTTTGATCTTTGTGACCATATTCTTAGGGAGATGATTTGTGAAGATACCCATATTTTGATTAGGTTATTCGATAGGTTGATTTCTAGGTGCGACAGTGATGTCTCCCCTATCGATTAACCCTTGAATCACCTGTTTCAAATATATGCAATTTTGAGTATCATGAGCATGGTTTTGATGCCATTTATACCACTCTCTCTTATCTGTGACTTAAAATGGTGATTCAGATGGTGACGGAAGATAAACCATATTTCTTGCCAGGAGTAATTCTAACACATTTTCTAATGGGTCTTTGAGAGGGGTGAATTTATCCTCTTTCCTTTAGTTATTATTTCGAGCGTGGCTCTAGATTGACTCCATCAATTTTGGTTCTGATTGTTGTGCTGAGTGGCTGAACCTTGGGCCGGTTTGTTAATGATAATCTCATTAACTTGACAGAAATATTTCCCCTTGTTATTATTCTTGCTCTAATTTTGAGGAGTTGTTATCGGTTTATTGTCAGGCCTGGTGCTGAAGGGTGTCCCTCTGGCCGCGCGACCTACTCAATCATGGAGTCAAAAGAGTGGGGGATAAGACCTTAGCTGAAGAAGGTCCTGTATTCAGTAGCAGCATTCTACTATGGAGATTTTGGCTGAGTCTGTGAGTAGACATTCTATGACCCGCATCGCCACCTCACAGAATCGACGTATGAAATCCTTGAAGGATTGTCCTGGGTTTTGTTTCGTTGTGCTGAGATCGCCCAGGCAGAGAGGTCTTAGTGTCGAGACACGGTAGTGAGAGACAAATAGGTTGAACATTTCATCTAGAGTGATGTGTGGTCGAACGGACATTGTTCTCTGATGCCAGTTCAAGGCCTCGTCTATCAATGTTTGTGAAAATATGGCCTTCAGATGGTTAGGCCTGTCTCGCAAAGCTCAAACGGAGAGGAGATATGCGTTGACATGAGTATCTGGATCGCTCTTCCCATTGAACTAGTTTCTAAATTCTGGGATGACAAATCCCAAGGGAAGGTCTTCTATGCCTCCAAGGGTCCCATGAACATACGCCATCAAGGTAGAATCTCATGCATGCCCATTCTTACAAGCATATCCTTCATTGCTTTTAAGGTGCCTTCTTATTGTATATTTGGCATGACAGTAGGCCCACCGGTCGATGGGTTCCTAAGCATAGACTGATGAGTTGAAATTTGGGATACATGTTGGCCTGCATGGGCCTGAGATTGAGGTGTTGTAGTCACCGGGGCAGTTTGATACATTTGTTTTTGAGGGGTGTACTGGCCCCTAGATGTCACCACCAGTTGCGAAAATTGCACAGTTTGTTGGACCAAATGAACTAGAGGGACCGAATGAACTAGAGGGACCGATTGAAGAATCAGCTGACTCGGTTGTGTTACGGGTTGACGTATACCACTAAGTTGGTTTGGCATTGACCCGTAAGCTGGGGTGTGAACAGTGTAACCTAGGTCAACTGGACTTTTAAGGGCAGCTTGGACGCCCATCTCTCCTAAGGGTCGATTTGGGTTGACACCTCTATTTCGTACAGTGTTCAGGACATCATGAGCTGTACTATGGTGGATTGAGGTTGGGTTAGATCCCCTAGACCTAGGTGGGTCTTGGTTTTGAGATTGTTACACCTCAAGGTTATCTTGGTTCAAGTTACGAGAATTGGCATTAGATGCTGCATGAATTTATTCCCTCACTCAACTTCTACTTTGGTTGCCTAAAAGCCCCTGTAGGATGACGCGCAGTAGGACACCTTGACTATTCAATTTTATTCGAGTGGAACCGAATTTTTGGGCCCCACAGATTTCAAGATTAGGGGTGGAACCATGGGATTCTACCTCTAATTGAAGACCTAGGCATTAGATAATGGATTGACCTGAGGTCTGTTGATAATCCCAAGGGATCATAGCATACTGGTCCCTAGGTTTGAGCAGGTTAAGCTTAGAGTCGGCTGTTGAGCAATCATCATGGTCACCTTAAGTAACCGACATGGTGACTCTCTTTGGGGTTCTAGAATCTAGACTTATGTAAGAGCTAGGCTCGACGAATTAGGGCGGACCTATCCTGACTCTAGGGGCAAAACATTAACTAAGACCTAGGCTAAGACTAGACTGAAACCTAGACTTGTAGACTCAATGGGCTTTGGGTTCAAACCCTGAATTAGGGTAAGCTTATTCTAGCTCTAGAGGCAACTCTAAACTTAGACCTATGCTAAAACCTAGACTAAGACTTAGACTAGATGGGTTGGAGTCTAGGTTGCGACCAAGAGTGGGTCTAAGTTCAGACCGGAGTGTGAGCTTGATTCGAACCTGGACTGAAGCTGGGTACAAGCCTGGGCTTGGATCTAGAGAATTTTGGAGATCAGACCGGGTGTGGACCCGGACTGGATCAAGGTTGGGCTAGGCACAAGCCCTTAGCTCAAACCAAAATGGGGCCTAGGTTCGGACCTAGGTGTGAACCTGGTTTGGACCTGGGTTAAGTTGGGTGTAAGTTTGAACTTGGAACCAAAAATTTGATAATCAGACCAGGTGTGGACCAGGACTGGATCTAAGATAAACTAGGAACGAGCTTTAGGGTCGAACTGAGAGGGGGCCTAAGTTCGGACCAAGGTAGTACCTGGTTCGGACCTGGGCTAAGTTGGGTACAAGCCTGGACTTGGACCTAGAGGGTTCAGCTCGGACCAAAAATGAGTCCGGATTGAGATCTAAGATTAACCAACATAAATAAACAAGCACAGGACACGAAAACTATTGAAATGCAGCTAGGCTGATATAGGTCCCCTCATAGGTCCTAGCCTCATGTTATAGCATGTTCATCCGGTGCTACTATATGCGGAGTTGCTTTGAGGTAATGGATTACGACGGGGCGCTCACAATTAAAGTTACACGAATCCCATTCACCTCGACTCTCAAAGCTATGTTCCCCTCATGCCATTAATGCGAATTTTGGGGGTTTTCAAAGTATTTGTTTGCTGGATTCTCCGGCATTCAAGATCCGGCGTTTTCAAGAGTACGTAAAGAAGCACGCAATTAAAAAAGAAGTCAAACACATAATGCACACAAAACAAGAAAGAAAATAAGTGAGGCTCTGCACTAGTCATGCCAAGCGATGCGTGCTTCGACGAGAAACTCACTCGAAGCATAGTATAGATGGAGGGGTAGGCAACCTCTAAGAAGGTTGACTCGAATGTGCTAAGTTGAGCACGGCTCGTGCTAAGTCGAGCGCGGCTCGAGTAGAGGGTGACTCGAACGGAGCACAGTTCAGGGAGGGTGTAAGCAACCCTCAATGTATTTTTTTTTAATTTTTTATCTTTTTAAATTTGATGAAAAACAGTTAAAATAAGCATGGTGAAAGTAGGAAACACATGGTTTCAGTAAAAATTAACAAACTAAAACAAAATAAAAAAGTCAAAAACAACACAGCCCTATCTAAAGGAAAATATTTTTTTTATATTTTAAAAAAAATTATTTTAAGCAAAAAATTGGTCATGTGGGGTCCTAGAATTGTTCTGGGAAACTTGCAGTAGGACGACACTTGTGGTATCGCTCGGGCAGCACTACTAGTGTCGCACTTGCAGGATGGGCGACACTGCTAGTGACGCCCAAAAATTTATTTTTTTTATTTTTTTATTTTTATTTTGTTAAAATTGATAAAATAAGGCTACAATAAACTTGGAAGAAGTAGTTAAAAAAAATATTTTTAATGAAATAAATTAAAACAAAGTAAACAAAAAAGTGTAGATAGAACAAGTCTGTATCAAATAAAATATTATTTTGGTATTTTTAAAAAATTTATTTTGATTTTAAATTTTGTGAAAAGTCACAAAAGAGACCCTAGAAAATATCTGCAAAGTTTCAGAAGATTCTGAAACTTTTGAATTTGGTCGACAAGGGGAGTGTCGCCCTGGATCTGGGCGGCACTAGTGGTGTCACCCACGCGACACTACTGGTGTCGCCCTGAACAAACAGGGTTTTAGAGCACTGAAACCCTGGATCCTGATCATAGTAGATTCTTGAGACTTTTTGTGACTGAAAACAATGAATGAAAATCGTATTTTGGTGCTTGGGATCAGGCTCGAAAGGCCCCACGGTGGGTGCCAAACTATTTACAATGCAAAATTTGACGGATACTCCAATGAAGATCTATCAGATCTTGAAACCTTAAACTAATGAAAAAGAAGTAAATAAAGTGGTAAAGAAAGCGGGATATATCGAATTCAGATCTGAGGCCAAATCAGCTCGGGAACGAGCAGATCTACTCTCAGATCTGTGTTAGAGCCAGCATGATTCAAGACATTACAAAATACGATTTTTAAGAAAATTAAAATATCAAAATAAAATTAAAACAATAAATCAGAAGAAATAAAATGAAAGGAAATGATACCAAACCAGGCCGGATGGTCCGGGACTGGGGAGCCTTCTAGGGCTCGCTCGTATCAGAACCGGTCCTCTTTTGTCTCTCTGATTCGGTTGTTGACCAGCAGGTATCTCCAACAAAAAGGGTTTTTTTGCCCTGAAAAATAGTTTTTGATCTAGGGTTGTTCTGCCCTAGGTCTAAGTTTTCTCAGGCTTAAGGGTCGGGGTCTCAGGAGGCTAGGGTTTTTTGAAGCTATCTCTAGGGTTTCTAATCTCTCTAAGGTTTTGTTCTCTATCTTCAGCTGTACCCCGTAAATGGCCACAAAAAAGACGCTTTATAGGGGTCAAAACTTGTTGGGAAGGATATACACGCGCAACAAACATATCCCCCTCTCAAAGATGCCAATTTCAAGGGTACGGATCTGGGTGACACTGCTGGTGTCACCCAAAAACATTGGGTAAAAATCATCATAAAAGGGTGAGAAACCATTAACCAGGAGAAATTTCAACTTTGGGCCCAAAAGGTTTGGGCGACACCAAGCATGTCGCCTAATCTAGGCTGGGTGACACTACTAGTGTCGCCTGAGTCAAAATGTGTCCAAATTCGAAATTTCAAACTTGGTGTGTTCCATACCTTTTGTGAAGCTACCAGAAAAAATCTAGGTCAAAACTGATTTTTTTAATATATTTAATGATTTTTTGGTAAAATAGGGCGTTTACAGAAATCCGGGTCAAAACAAGGTTTCTACAGGGTTCTGGGTAGGCAAACTAGTTTTGGGTCACAAGGTAGCTTGTGTGAACTATGGATTTGGGTTTACTAGGTTAAGTGTGACCCTAAGGATCCAAGAAACCATAGAATTTGCCAGATTTAAAATGGGGTGTCAACATTAGTACGTGAGGGATCTTTAAGGTCATTCGCCTCATGGGACCAATTTGGGTAGCTTTTTACGTCATCACCAGAGTTGGACATGTGCGAGGGGTCTTTTGGGTCTTTCCCATGCTTAGACCGTTGGGGAGTACTTTTAATATCGTCACCCTTATTGGATGTGCCCCAAGTAAAAGATGGCCCAGGGATGTCCTCCTTATGAGATGAGGGAGTAAGGACGATCATGCCGGGGATGAATTCCTGTCAGGTCGGCAACTGAGGAAGAGGCTTGAGAAATTCTTGCTTGACCGGTGGTTGAGGAAACTTGTTCTTTCGACGAGCAGCCCTTGGCGCCCGTCTCCTCTTAGTTTCCTTTGGAGTTGCTTGATCCGTCTTGCTAGGTTTGTGAGCAGCCCTAGCTTGACAAATTGCCTCTCACTTTAAGGACTTGAGTCTGCTCCACCCATGATAGACTCTCCATGGCTGGGAAGTCAAGGGCTCAGTGGGATTGGAGGAATCATCACGGGAATCTTGCACTGAAACACTCTTATGGATGTGAGTACTGACTTGAGAGTGTTCTTTTATAACAACATAAGCAATATGACCTCTCCGCACCTTCGTTTCGACTATGGCTTTGAACCCATAGCATTCACTCAGCTTGTAGCCCCATATATGATGGTACAAGCACCAGTGATTCTCAGCTCCTTGAGTGAAGCGCGTGGGCTACCTTGCCAGCTTTGGTGTGACGAGTCCTTGTTGGAGCATCATGTTGAATAGAGCGTGAAGGAAATCTGATGACAGCTCATCAAAAGAGCGCGAGCCTTCGCTTTCCTCCTGTACTGTCACCACATGGGAAGCCTCAGCTGCCCCAAATGCTTTCTTAAGCTCTTCGAGCTTTATCTGACCCTTCTGGATCAGAGTCTCGATGGTGTTTTTGAGTGTGTAGCATTCCTCTGTGGGGTGGATTATCCTCTAATGACAATCACAGTAGTTTGCCTGCATATCGAGACCAGCTTGATTAGGAAACTTGATCTCAGGAAGCTCAATCATATTCTACTCCAACAATAGAAGGAGTAGTGCGGGACCATTCCTTTCGATAGGATAGATCTTATTCTTATGGTTAGCCCAATAGTCATTTTGTTTAAGGTTTGCAGGTGGGGGTACGCGGTTGTATGATTGATGATGCTTACCTCCCTGAGGCACTGTCTGTGTCTTTGCTGTGCCTAGCCCTTTGGAGAGGTCCAAAGATTGAGAGGTAGCCTTCTTCAAATCACTAATAGTGACGGCCGCACTGATTACCCCTTTCTACTAATTGCCCCGGGCATTGGTCTGAGAATTACAATTGCCCCGGTTGTTTCCTGAGCTTGAAGATTGCTGACGTTACCCGCCATGGTGGCATGACAGGCTCTATATGCAAACTGATTTAGAGATCAGCTTTGACATGGAGGTTAAATTGGAGGCCACAACATGTAGGGCAATCTCAGGTTGCATGTTTCGTATACAGGTCTAGACTGCTTCCTTTTCCATTATGGGATTGGAATGGTAAGCAGCCAAATCCCTCCATCTGTCTATGAATTGGTCCACAGGCTCATTCGGCTCTTGGGTCAAGGTGAGAAGCTCGATGGTTTGGACCTCTCTCTCGAAGTCATAGAATCGCTAGTAGAACAAATTCTCCATTTCCTCCCAAGTATGTACTGAATTTGGGGGAAGCCGAGTATACCACTGAAAGGCTGGGCCATCAAGAGTTTCAATGAACTGACAAAGGAGGAGTCTCCCATCAGCTATTGTCTCTCGAAATGTCGTTTGGAAATGTGCGATCTGTTGATGCGGGGACGTTGTACCATTAGACAGGGGAAGCTTCCCTTTATGTAATTCGAGGGAAACAAAACCTGATCAAAGTAGGAGAGGTACGACTTTTGGTAAAGTTTTGTCCCTTGCAATCCTGGGATCTGTCTTTTTTTAAGCTGTGGGTTACCATGGCGTCGATGTTTGCCTGTGAAAACATTTGAGGGATAGAACTGTCTTGCGACGCCATATTGGGAGTCTGTTTTCGAGTGCATCTTCTAGGGATGGGAATTTGTCTCATGTTGGGACGAATTAACTATAGGTTGCATGTTTTCCATGCGATCTATCTTCTCCATCATGGCATCCACCATTATTGGTTGTCGTTAGGTTCGATCACGACCATGATGTTGACCATTTCTTCGGGGAGGTCAGCCTCAGGTGCAGTTGAGGGCTTCTGAGTTTAGTGGGTCATGCACGGTAGATCAGTCAGCAAGGGCTCAGCATGCTCCAACTGAACTCGAGTCTTATATGCCGACTGTGTGAGGACCGGTTCTCGACGATCTTGCGACCGTGGCTACTGGGTGGTCCGGTAATCTTCTACAATGCTGACCACTTTGCAGAATAATCACACCTCCTCTTCGGGCTTCGTCATCTGAAGCGGGTAGAAGGGGTTCTTGTGAAGGGGGTCATCGGAGTTGGCTGCCCCGACTATTTGAGTGGCTTCTCTAGTCAGGATTTGCAGACCCCTGTTACACTTGGCTTTGAGGCTTTGATGGACCTTATGTTAGAACTGCGATCAGGACTGCAGTTGGCTGAATTTTTTTGTGCAATAAAGAGGTGTTTCCATCAGATGAAGCAACGGGTGTGGATAAGGAACTTGGGTCAACCTGGGCCAGGGAGGACAAAGGACTTGATCTTCCATCGGCTTTGCCCCGAGCTTTCTTATGGGCTCCAAAGACATGACCCTGCTAACAGGGCTAGCTCAAGATGGTACTCTTGGGGAAGGTCTTTGAGTCCTAGGGCTCAAGGCACTCGCTCAAAAAAGAAGGGGAGAGCGGGAGAGGGATCAACTCATGATGGTGTCTTAGTCAGGAGCAAGCGGTAGTTCGGTAAGGCGACACGTGTGCCCCCCTTGAAGTAAGATCATGGGTGACTTAGGAGTTGACTCGGGCTCTAACCTTAGGAGGCCGAGAACTGTGAGTAGGTGTCTGTAAGGGAATAGGAGGGAGCCTGCCTCTTACAGAGTGGGCTAGTGTGTGCTGAGAGGGAGGACGAGGGGTTCATCCCCCGTGTACTCCGGTTCACGTAACGATGGCGTTGCCCCGAGTGGTGGGATGCACATGCATGTGTACAGGTTTCGGCCCAAGGAGGCCTGACCCTGGACACTTACTCTAGGTAACACAAGGGTTGCCCCGAGGTGTGGCTTGAGTGGATGACCCACGAACCTTATGGTGTGTACGTGAGGTGGAGGCTCCAGGGTCTCCCCCTCGATGTGCCAAGCCTCTAAGCATAGAGACTCGAGGTGGTGGAGGAATGTGGGGGGTAACCTTGCGGCGACCCAAAGGAGCAATAACAACTTTCTTGCCTTTTGCAGGTAGGGAATGGGTAGCCTTTCGACGTACCTCGGTAATACGACCAGCAAGTGACTTACCGGTGACATGCTGTGTGTGGTTGCAGATGTGTTACCGATGCAAAGGGTTGTTGTAGGGGTTCCACCAGAGCGAGGAGATGAGGAGTTAAGGACGTTTAAGTCCCTTGTCACACCTATTCAGGTCAAGACCTGGGAGCTAGACACTGGGTCTTTTCTTAGAAGGAAAGTTGGGAACGAAGTTCAAGGAACTTGTTCCCGGGGGAAGCTCACGAATGCGGGGATGAGAAAATCCCCAATTCGGATGAATGGGTTAAGGAACCCAGGAGCCATGTGAGTGCAATGCAGAAAAACAAAGGAGAGGCTAGTCAAATAAGAACGATCCGACAAAGGGGTAGTGTGTCCCCAGTGGAGTTGCCAAGCAGGTTAGATGCCTCGATCTTGCCCCCAGGTCGGGATGACCTGGTGGCACGTGTCGCAGGTTTCAAGGAGAACTCAGGACTTGAGACTGCTCTTTCGAGAACCTTGTTAAGAAACAATGGCAAGTACTCCAACCTCTGAGAGAGGAATTTGGCTGCGAGGCGGGATACACCCCACCTGGGTCCGTGACTCACTCGGGCTGACTCGCGTGGGCACCCTTTTAGATCACGATGGAAAGACCCCCAGTCCTACAACTGGTTCAAAATTACCTCCCTTGACTTGTACTCTCATGTCTCTACAATCACACACACACAGTTAATTTTACAAGACAAGTGGGCCAAGGGACCCCACCTTGTCTTTGGGAAAATGCACACTAGCGTGTGCATTCAAAAGAAGAAGGAAAGAATAGGAGCATAGAGATTGGGGTGATGAAAGGACAAGAAATAAAGAGAATAGAGGAAAGAGAAGAGAAGAAGGAGAAATTTGACCAAGTGACAAGACTGACACAGTAGCTAGACCAGTACAGTGACTGATTTTGTGCGGTAGCATGACGAGCATGGTAACCCAGACTGGCACGGTCGCAATACTACTCTACGGCATAACCAACACCGTCCAGCCTGGCACGATGGCAAGTCTGATGTGGCAGCAAGACGGGCACGGTAACTCAGACCGGTATGGCTGCAATATTGCTCGAGGACGAAACTACCATGACAGTGCTAGACTTAGCCTGACCCTTGGTCAAACGAGGGAGAAAAAAGAAAGAAGAGTGAGAAGAAAGAGAGAGAGAGAAAAGAGAAGAGAGGAAGAAGTAAGAGAAGAATAGTGAGGGAGAAGAAGGAAGAAAAGCAGAGAGAGAAGAGAAGAGAGGTAGAAGAAAAGAAGTAGGAGGAGAGAAGAGAGAGAGAGGAGAGAAGAGAAGAGAAATGAGAGTGGAGATAAGAGAGAAGACAAAAGAGAGAGAAGAAGAAGAGAAGAAGAAAGTAGAAAAAAGGAGAGAAGAAGAGAGAAGAAGAGAGGAGATGAGAGAAGAAGAAGAAGAAGAAGAGAAGAAGAGAATAGAAGAGAAGAGAAGAGAAAAGAAGAAGAAGAGAAGAAGATATAGAAGAGAAGAGAAGAAGATAATAGAATAGAAGAGAAGAGAGAAGAAGAAGAAGAGAAGAAAAGAGAGATGGAGAAAGAAACGAAGAAAAGAGAGACAAAGAAAGAAGAGAGAGAGAAACAGAGAAGAAGAAGAAGAGAATGAGAAACAAAGAAGAAGCAAAGGAAACGAAGATAATGAGAAGAGAGAGAAAAGGGAGGAGAAAAAAGAAGAAAGAAGAGAGAAGATCAAAGAGAGAAGTGAGAGAGAAGAGAGAAAGAAAACAGAGAAAAGAGAAGAAATAAGAGAGGAGAGAAGAAAGAAGAGGGAGAGAAGGAGAAACAGAGAAGAAAGAAGAGAGAGAAGAGACATGCAAGAAGAGACGAGAAAGAAGAGAGATAAGATAAGGAAGACGGGAGAAAGAATAGGAGAAGAGAAATCGTTCATGATAGGAGAGATAGTAAGAGAACATGGACGTAATGGCTTCTGCCGTCCAAGATAGGAGAGAGAGGGTAAGAGAGAACATGAACAATGATGGGTTCTGTCGTCCATGATAGGAGAGAGAGAGAGACAGAGAGAACATGGACGTCGATGTGTTTCGTCCTCCATGATGGGAGAGAGAGAGTAAGAGAGAACGTGAATGACGATGGGTTCTGCCATCCTTGGCAGGAGAGAGAGATAGAGAGAACATGGACGGCAATGGGTTCTGCCGTCCATGACATGAGAGAGAGATAGGAGAGAGAAAAGAAAGACACACGCGACAATAGGCATCGCCATGCTTGTCAGAAGGGACTCAGACACGACTCGGCCTGCCACTTGGAAAAGGGCTCGGTTCATTATCCTTGTGAGAGAATAGGGAAAGAAATGTCCTGCGCGGTGGTGAGCATCACCGTGCACAACATGGGGAAAGAGGAACTTGGACAGAGGCTTAGCCCGCCACTCAGGTTAAGGCTGACTCACTATACATATTCCAAGAGAAAGAGGTCGTAATGCTCGGCGATGGGCACCACCATGCATGAATGAGGAGGAAAGAGAAAGGAAAGAATAAAGAGAGAAAAGGAAAGACAGAGAAGAAAGAGAAAGAGAGAGAAGAGAGAAAAGTATAGAGAGAGATCAAGAAAGATAGCAGAGAAAGAAGAAGGGAAACTAGAGAGAAAGAAAAAAAGAGAAGATTAAGAAAGAGAGAGAAAGGATTAGGAAAGCAGGGGATGAGAGAGAAAAGGGGGCAGAGAGAAAAGATGAATAAAGGGAAAGAGGGTCATGCACAGCGGTGCCTACTATCGTGCATGTTGAGAGAGAAGAGAGAGTAAAAAAGAAAGAGGGAGAGAAAGACAGAAGAAGAGAGGAAAAGAGAAGAGAGAGAGGAGAGAGAAAGAGAGAAGAAGAAGATAGAAAAAAGAGGAGAGACAAGAGATAAGAAGAAGAAGAAAGAGAGAAAGAACAGGAGACAGAAGAGAGAAATAAAGAAGGGGAGAGAGAAGAGAGAAAGACAGAAAGAGAGAAGAAGAGGAGAGAAAGAGAGAAGAAGAGGAGAGAGAAAGAAAGAAGAGGAGAGAGAAAGAGATAAGAAGAAGAGGAGAGAAAGAGAGAAGAGAGAGAAAGAAAGATGAGGAGAGAGCAGAAAGGAGGAGAGAGAATTATCTTCACCTAAGATTATCAAACATTTTCTTCCCCCTCATCTCTTTCTCTCCAAGACATGTCACAATCTCAAGACTAAAAACTCTCAATTTTTATTCATGAAGTTGAAGCCTTTTACAATGAAACATAGTGTAGTATCTATAGAGTTGGGCCCAAAATATGAGTGGATGCTTAAAATCTAACTTAATTGATGATAATTACAATTTATTTGAATTATAAAAAAATCTAAAAATGGGTACAAAATTACAGTTTTACCCCTGCCTAACAATACACAAAGTTCCAAAATAGTCACTGCTGCAATCATGGAACATGTGTAATTTTCTTAGGCCAATTCGTGATTGCTCTGACGCTTATTTGGCCACAAGATGATTACTTTCTCGTTGGGATCGGCATGGCGATCAATTTGATACTAACTTAGAGACACGGATCATGTTTTTAGGCCATTGTCATGCGACTTGAAATTTGTACGAATCTTGAAAACTTTCGATCAATAGTGCAATCGTTTCTTGATGTACTTCCTTGATTTCTTTGCTGAATTGCACTAAGTATGCCATCATGATTGCATTGCAACAAACATAGCTCGATTTCGTGCTTGAACGAAGATTTTACCATCTTGAATTTTTCGTCGAAACTTGGATTCTGGTACCCGGATTTTTGCAGCAACTTTAACACCTTCATACGTCAAATTTAACCGTTTATCACATGGGGTTTGGACCAGAAGTAGCCTGGGACCTTATGCATGTAATTCAACTAGTCGTGTCGATCAGGTACACGAGGGTCGTGATATGGCCTCTCGAGTGGGTCATGCTACTACAGATTTTCCTGCAACCTTGACCACTGATCGCCATATTCTCTCTAGCTTTCCTCCCTGCTTGGACATCATCACAAGATATGCCACATATTAAAACACTAGTCGTGACGAGACGAACATGCTCATAAAATTTGAGCACGACCCGACCCGTAATGAGGGAGATATGAGTCTCGAAAGTTTCTATTTGTGACTGTGAAAACGAATCTACTTTAATAGAGATTAGTGTAGGGAGGTTGCATGGGAATAGCGTGCAGTCTACCCCTATTCAGTCTTTCACCCATAACTTCATCCTGGAGTGTCTGTTTAAGTTGAAACTTGACCCCTAAGGGTTTTCAACTGTGCCGGATCTAATAGCAGTAGTCCTATAGCCATTTGACACACTGAAAGTAGGGTTCCAGTTAAGGGGTCCATTTCAGGGTGCTAGAGGCTGATTTTTTCGAAATTGTTTCTTTGTCAGCACTGCCTTAGATATGTCGGATGGCGACGAAACTTGGCAAGTGGCCTTTTGAAGTCCTTAAGAACATTCTCACCCGTTCTGGAGAAATTTTGAGACTGTCAAAAATTCCGCTGGAAGTCAGGGCTTTATTGACCGGCTTCTCTATTATTCCGCATCGAGGACCCAAGGTGCTGAAAAATGTCTTCAAACACTTGATAGTAGGTGATTGGTGGTAGTGCCACAGAGTTCTTTTGATGAAGTGTTGTAATCTTGTTGTCAGGCCTGTAGTGCCTTGAACATAATTGTAAAAGAATTTATGAAGAATGTATACATATAATATGGTTTTATTCTATTCAGTTTTATTTTCTTTCATGGTTTTCCTTGATTCTGCATTTCTAAACACGTTGAGCCACTCGCACCTAAGTGGCATTTTCCACCTCTAATCGCGATCCTGCACTCTGTCACCCTCCGGTAAGGTCAGGGGGCAGGGTCGTTACAGTAGGTCCCTAAAGTTCATCCCGAGATGTTAAATCATAGCTTCCATGGTTAGGGACTAGTTTGGTGATGCTGTACTACGATAGTGTATAGGCGGTGGTCTGGTACTGTTCTAAAGCCACTAGCATAGGGCTATAGTTGTAAGGTCCTTTCTTGACATCATAGTACTCTTCTTAGGTTGTTTAGTTTTAGGCTTATTTCACATTACAGCCTTGGTCTGGCAGTGTCTTTGAGTACCAACAGGACCAAGTTGTCACCGGCTCTCTCCTTATTCGTGTGAGGGATGTAAGTATGTCAAAAATGACGTACAACACATACATGTAGTGAGAATTGTTGGATCTACTTCAATTGGCTCCACCTCTGTTTCATAAACTTCTGGATGAGAGAAAGCCTGCATTAAAGTCATACTCACTTGATAGTATTAGAGTGTCATAGAAACTCAATAAAGCCAGGAATTTCCTTAGATGTCCAATTACATCATATTTGACCTTATCTTCATTTGGAAGAACAACTCTTGCGGCCACCACTGGTTTTTGAGGAATTGGAGGTGGTGGAGTGGTTTTTGAGGTTTTTGGTTGTACAGTATGTGTTGGAGGTAAGGGAACGACTCTTGTTGCGAGAAGCACAACTGTAGGCATAGAAGAAATAGGGGAAGGCTGGCTGGGTTTCACAACCGAGGTAGGTTTTTGAAGAATGGAGGTAGTGGTGGTTGAAGGGTTTTCAGGTTTGTCGAGGAAGGTAGGCGAAGGATTTGGATATAGGACCAAAGGTGGTCCAAGGTATATGAGGAGGGGTCGTTGTCCACAAGAAGTAGTTGGTGTGTAAATACCATATGGAATGCTTTAATGGTACTCTCTCCCTACATCAATGCTTTCTCTTAGCATTAAAAGTCATGACATCTTCTACATTCAAGAATCCCGCTTACTAGGCAACCATCTTCTTCACATGTTTACGATGACATTTGCTGGTATTTCACAGTTTAAGCTCTGCATCAAGGGCATTGAAATCCACACATTCAATGATAGGTTGGGGTATGTTGGGCGAAGAAGATTTTGGAGAGTCGTAGATCGAAGAAGAAGAGGATTCTAAAGAGATGGGGTGAGAAGAAGATTGGGGGAAATTTAGAGGATTAGAGGAAGAAGGGTAAAGGTTTGAACGATTTGTTTTAAAAAAAGAAGAGGTTGAGCTTTTGGATTTGTCAATGGTATTAATCTCAAAGAGGCTTTTAACGTCTTCACTCTCATTAGACATAATTGATGACCTTTTTATGTCTTAACCCTTGTTGGAAGGTTGTAGGGAATCTTTAAGGTTTTCACCGCTCGTGGACCACTGAAGGGTATATTTAAAGTCCTTGCCTTCATTGGACTGACCTAGAGGTCTTGTCCCCTTGTTGGAACATCCCGAGCAATCTTAGGGAACACCTTTTCCTCAAAGGTTTCCTAGCTTGTTTCTTGACTTTCCCCAGCTAGAAGAATTTTCTTTGAAACAAAGTCATATAAGGTTAGAAGAGGAGGAATGGTGGGAAGAAAAGTTGTCTCAAGTGAAGGTTGTGGTAATCTCCTTCTTCAGCGTTGAGCCTTGAGGGGAGGCTACCCTTTCCTCTCTTTTTAGTTGGTATGAACTTATGAGGCTGCAGTGGTGCAAGTACAACTTTATCTTGCCAAATTGCCTCTCTCTTAAGCCTTTTCTTTAAACCACACCCATGGTATAAAATCCAAGGCTCTGATGTCTCAATGGGCATTTCCAAGATAGCGGGTTTAGGAGGGACTACCTCTTTGACTGTTTGAAGGGACGCTTGATTAGTCTCAGGTATTCTTTTCTGATGCGGCGGTGGCAAGTCAGTAACCACCACATCACCTTCTCTCATAAGTTTCTCTAAGATTGATGTGAACCCATAACATTGATTTAAGTCATGTCCTCTTATCTAATTATAGAAACACCATGAATCCCTTTTGGCCTGAATGGTGTATCCTTCCTTTCTAGGGGAACGTGGATGAATCATCTCCTACGCTACCAACATGTCAAACGTTATAGGAAAGAATTCTGGGGATATTTCATCAGAATGCACAATTGGAATGCTCTTCAACAACTGTGATCACATTTGAGGTTTCAGCTGCTTCAAATACTTTCTTAAGATTCCCCAGTTGAATCTGATCTCTTTAGATTAAAGCCTCAATGTGATCCTTGAGATGGAAGCAATCCTGAACCGGATGGCTAAGCATCGGAGGGTAAGTGCAATAGTTTTTATTATTGGTAAGTCCCACCTGATCTGATCTTTTAGCTTCTAGTAATACTATCATTCCCTATTCTAATAGCATGTGAAGGATGGTTGGGACCCAATCCCTATGAAAACTATATTTCTTGCTCATCCTTTGTTGAAATGAGCTGGGTTGATAAAGTTTAGGAGGTGGGGGAACATGTCAATAGTCTCGAGGCTAAGGTGGTTGGGACTGAGGCTGCCCTTGCTCTTTTAACTGTGGCAACCCTTGAGAGATATCTAAGGTTTTGAGGGGTGTTGAACCAGCGGGAGGTCTAGGCTGAGTTGGGCTAGCTATGACCGCTGCACTGATTGTTTCTCTTTGTTGATTGTTGTGCGAACTATGCTGGTTGTGACTAAAAATTTTGGATTTGACTGCTTCCAGTGTTTTGCACTTGAAACTCACCATGGTGCTTGAGCAAATTTTCAATCTTTATTGACTTAGATATCATCTTGGAGAATGTAGTGGGGTTTGATGCTTCAACATTCAAGGATAGTTCTCTTTTCATGTTTCGGATACATGTTCGAACTACTTCGGCCTCTAACATTGGATTTGCCTGATATATTTTCGTGTCCCTCCATCTCTAGATGAATTTGTCAAGTGGCTCATTTGGTCCTTGAGTCATCATAAGCAGTTCTATTGCTTGTACATCCCTCTCAACTTCATAAAACCTTTAATAGAAAAGTTGTTCCATTTCCTCCCAGGTAAACACGAAATCGGGTGGCAACCGAGAGTACCACTTAAATGCCAGCTCACAAGGCTTTAATAAACTGACATAACAATAACCTAGAATACGTAGCCCATTCCTGACATGCTGACACGAAATGTGCCACATGCTGTTGAGGGGATCCTGTTCCATTAAAGAGAGGCAATCTTTCTTTCTGGTAAGTCGAGGGTGTTTTATGTCATTTTTGACATACCTCCATAAGCCCTTGTGAAAAAGGGGAGAGCTGGTGACAGTCTGGTCTCACAGGTTCACGAAGCACCCACAGACCAAGATTGTACGAAAAATAAAGCCTCCAGCCTAGTGACCTCGGTATGGTTATATGGTTATATGTAACCATATAACCATATATGGTTATATATATATAACCATATATGTACAAGTATATAGCACAGCAGAATCTGCAAGATAATACTTTCTGTGTTGTGCTCACTGTAGAGTCTGCAAGATACTTAAAAGGCTACCAGTATCTCTACAATGAGCTCGACATAGAAAGTAGTTGTGCTCACACCCCATTCTTCTCTTCTTCTCTCTCACCTCACTCTCATTGGGGTTAAAACGCTTATTTCTGAAATGCCATTATACTTCGGTAGAATTTTCAAAATTGCCTTCGCTTAATGGTTATGCTACCCAATTAAAATAAATTTTTAAACAAAACACTAATGATCTTTTTGACAGAAAAACCCATCACAACCCCTTCTAACTTTGACCGTTTTTTTTTGAGAGGTTGTTAACTTTAGACAAACCCTATCACTAAGGGATAATCTAAACTTCACAACAAAAAAATTAAAGATAAAGAGAGTTGTGAAGGGTGGATTTACTAATTTTGTAATTTATTTTTTGAAAAAGTTATGTTTGTGATACATTCATCATTAAGTAAGGGAAATTTATTAAATATTACTACAAGACTAGGACAACTTTTGGTATCTCCATAAAGGCCAAAGTTGAAATATTTACTAGAAGACAAGGGCACTACAAACAAAATTCCAAGAGACTAACTTCCAAAATGACATTGTACTATTGTACAAATTTAAAATTTTCCCTTGTCTAATAGTCAAGCTACCTATTGAAATAATTTTCTAAACAAAAAGTAATGACTATGGGATAATATAAACTTCACAACCCTTCAAATTGCAAAACTTAAAGATATAGAGAGTTGTAAAGGGTGGATTTACTAATATTGGGGTCTATTTTTTAAAAAAAAGTTACTTTTTGTGAAATCGTCATCATTAAGTAGGGTAATTTTGTAAATATTACTACAAGAAAAGGATAAAGTTGAAATTTTTATTAAAATAAATGAGCATCTACAATTAAAATTTCAGGACACTAACTTCCAAAATGCCATTGTACTTTTGTAAAAATTTGAAATATGCCTTTGCTTAATGGTTCAGTTACCTATTAAAATATTTTTTTAAAAAAAAATAAATAATCTTTTTGATAAACACACCCTTCAGAATGCCTTTGAATTTTAACCTTCTTATTTTTAGGGGTTGTTAACTCTAGACAAACCCTATCACTAAGGGATAATCTAAATTTCACCACCCTTCATATTATAAAGGTGAAATACAGAGACAGTTGTGAAGGGTGAATTTACTAATTTTGTAGTCTATTTTTTAAAAAAAGTTACTTTTTGTGATATCTTCATCATTAACTGAGGGGAATTTTGTAAATATTACTGCAAGACAAGGGGTACTTTGGTCATCTCCATAAAGGGTAAAGTTGAAATTTTTATTAAAAGACAAATGCACTCTACAAATAAAATTCCAGGACGCTTACTTCAACAATGCCATATATCCTTTTGTGGAAATTTCAAATTTACTCTTGCTTAATGGATAAGTTAGCTATTATAATAATTTTTAAAACAACAACTGATGATCTTTTTGTTAAACATACCCATCACAACCGCTTTTAACTTTAACCTTTGTATTTTGAGGGGTTGTTAACTTTTGACAAACCCAATCACTAAGGGATAATCTAAACTTCACAACCTTTTAAATTACAAAGGTTAAAGATAAAGAGAGTTGCGAAGGGTGGATTTACTAATGTTGTTGTCTATTTTTTAAAAAAAGTTCTTTTGGTTGAAATCTTCACCCTTAAGTGAGGGAAAATTTGAAAATATTACTACCGGACAAGGGGTACTTTTGTCTTCTCTTAAAGGGTGAAGTTGAAATTGTTACTAAAAAGCAATGGCACACTACAAATAAAATTTCACGTGATTAGCTTCCAAAATTGAATTGTACTATTGTAAAAATTTAAACTTTTCCTTCCAAATGGTTAAGTTAACTATTAAAATAATTTTTTAAACAAAAAGTAATGAGTAGGGGTTAATCTATACTTCACAACCCTTCAAATTGTAAAGGTTAAAGATATAGATTGTTGTCAAGGGTGGCTTTACTAATAGTGCGGTCTATTATTTTAAAAAAAGCTATTTTCTGTAAAAACTTCATCATTGAGTTAGGGTAATTTTGTAAAATGTTACTACAAGACAATGGGTACTTTGGTCATCTCCATAAAAGGTAAAGTTGAAATTTTTAATAAAAGAAAAGGGCACTCTACAAATAAAATTCCAATACAGTAACTTCCAAAATGCCATATTACTTTTGTAAAAATTTGAAATATGCCCTTGCATTATGGTTAAGTTGCCTTTTAAAATAAGTTTTTAAACAAAATGTAATAATCTTTTTGATAAACACACCCTTCATAACGCCTTCAAATTTTAACCTCTGTATCGTAAAGGGTCGTTAACTCTATAGAAACCCTATCGCTGAGGAATAATCTAAACTTCACAACCCTTCAAATAACAAAGGTTAAAGATAGAGAGAGTTGTGAAAGGTGGATTTACTAATTTTGAACTATTGTAAAAATTTGAAATTTTTTCTTACTTAATGGTTAAGTTACTTATTAAAATTTTTTAAGCAAAAAGTAATGACTAAGGGATAATCTAAACTTCACAACCCTTCAAATTGCAAAGGTTAAAGATAAAGAGATTTGGGTGGATTTACTACTATTGTAATATATTTTTCATAAAACAACTTATTTTTTGTAAAACTTCATCATTAAGTAAGGGTAATTTTGTATGTATTACTACAAGACTAATGATACTTTTGTCATCTCCATAACGGATGAAGTTGAAATTTTTATTAAAAGACAATGACACTCTACAAATAATATTCCGAGACACGAACTTCCAAAATGCCATTGTACTTTTGAAAAAAATTGAAATACACCATTGCTTAATAGTTAAGTTACCTATTAATATAATTTTTTAAACAAAATGTAATAATCTTTTTGATAAACACACCCATGACAACGCCTTCGAATTTTACCCTATGTATTTTGAGGGGTTGTTAACTCTAGTCAAACCCTATCAATAAGGAATAATTTAAACTTCACAACCCTTCAATTACAAAGGATAAAGATTGAGGGAGTTGAGAAGGGTGGATTTACTAATTTTGTGGTCTATTTTTTGAAACAAGTTACTTTTTGTTATATCTTCTTCTCTAAGTACTTTTGTGGCACTTTTAACAAGGGGTACTTTTGTCATCTCCATATATAATAAAGTTGAAATTTTTTTTAAAAGACAATGGCACTCTACAAATAAAATTCTTGGACGCTTACTTCAAAAATGCCAGTTTACTTTTTGAAAATTTTCAGATTTTCCTTTTCTTAAAGGTTAAGTTACCTATTAAACTAAGTTTTAAAACAAAAAGAAATGGTCTTTTTGATAAACACAACCATCCCAACTCCTTCTAACTTTAACTTTTATATTTTGAAGGATTGTTAACTTTTGACAAACCCTATCACTAAGGGATAATCTAAACTCCACAACCCTTCAAATTACAAAGGTTAAAGATCGTAAAAGTTGTGAAGGGTGGATTTACTAATTTTGAAGTCTATTTTTTTAAAATTTTATGTTTGTGATATCTTCATCATTAAGTAAGGGTAAGTTTGTAAATATTAGTACAAGACAAGCGGTAATTTTGTCATCTCGATAAAGGGTAAAGTTGAAATTTTTACTAAAAGAGAATGGCACTCTACAAATAAAATTCCATGTGACTAACTTCCAAAATGGAGATGTACTATTATAAATATTTAAAATTTTCCCTTCCCTCATGGTTAAGTAAGATGTTAAAAAAACATTTAAATAAAAAATAATGACTAAGGGTTAATTTGAACTTCACAACCCTTCAAATTGCAAAGGTTAAAGATAAAGAGAATTGTGATGGGTAGATTTACTAATATTGTGGTCTACTTTTTAAAAAAAGTTACATTTTGTGAAATTGTCATCATTAAGTAAGGGCAATTTTGTAAATATTACAACAAGAAAAGAGGTACTTTTGTCATCTCCATAAAGGGTAAAGTTGAAATTTTTATTAAAAGAAATGAGCACTCTACAAATAAAATTTCAGAACACTCACGTCCAAAATGGCATTGTACTTTTGTAAAAATTTGAAATATGACTTTGCTTAACGATTCAGTTACCTATTAAAATAATTTTTTAAACAAAATTAAATAATATTTTTGATAAACACACCCTTCACAATGCCTTCGAATTTTAACCTTTGTATTTTGAGAGGTTGTTAACTCTAGACAAACCCTATCACTAAGGGATAATCTAAATTTCACCACCCTTCAAATTACAAAGGTTAAAGATAGAGAGAGTTGTGAAGGGTGAATTTACTAATTTTGTAGTTTATTTTTTAAAAAAAGTTACTTTTTGTGATATGTTCATCATTAAGTAAAGGGAATTCTGTAAATATTACTACAAGACAAGGGGTACTTTGGTCATCTCCATAAAAGGTAAAGTTGAAATTTTTATTAAAAGACAAATACACTCTACAAATAAAACTCCAGGATGCTTACGTCAACAATGCCATTGTACTTTCGTGAAAATTTCAAATTTACTTTTGCTTAATGGATAAGTTCGCTATTATAATTATGTTTTAAACAACAAGTGGTGATCTTTTTGTTAAACATGCCCATCACAACTCGTTTAACTTTAACCTTTCTATTTTGTGGGGTTGTTAAATTTTGACAAACCCAATCACTCTAGGATAATCTTAACTTCACAACCTTTTAAATTACAAAGGTTAAAGATAGAGAGAGTTGCGAAGGGTGAATTTACTAATGTTGTAGTCTATTTTTTTAAAGAAGTTACTTTTTGTGATATCTTCATCCTTAAGTAAGGGAAAAATTGAAAATATTACTTCAGGACAAGGGGTACTTTTGCCTTCTCCCTAAAGGGTGAAGTTGAAATTGCTACTAAAAAGCAATGGCACACTACAAATAAAATTCCAGATGACTAACTTCCAAAATGGAATTGTACTATTGTAAAACTTTAAACATTTTCCTTTCCTAATGATTAAGTAAACTATAAAAATAATTTTTTAAACAAAAAATAATGAGTAGGGGTTACTATAAACTTCACAACCCTTCAAATTGCAAACGTTAAAGATATAGATTGTTGTCAAGGGTGGCTTTACTAATAGTGCATCTACTTTTTTTAAAAAGGTTACTTTTTGAGAAAACCTCATCATTAAGTTAGCGTAATTTAGTAAAATGTTACTAAGGGACAAGGGGTACTTTGGTCATCTCCATAAAAGGTACAGTTGAAATTTTTAATAAAAGAAAAAGGCACCCTACAAAAAAAATTCAAGAACAGTAACTTCCAAAATGCCATATTACTTTTGTAAAAATTTGAAATATGCCCTTGCGTTATGGTTAAGTTACCTATTAAAATAATTTTTTAAACAAAATGTAATAATCTTTTTGATAAACACACCCTTCGCAACGCCTTCGAATTTTAACCTATGAATTTTGAGGGCTTGTTAACTCTGTACAAACCCTCTTACTGAGGGATAATCTGAACTTCACAACCCTTCAAATTACAACAGGTTAAAGATAGAGAGAGTTGTGAAGGGTGGATTTACTAATTTTAAACTATTCAAAAAATTTAAAATTTTTCCTTGCCTAATAGTTAAGTTACCTATTAAAATAATTTTTTAAACAAAAAGTAATGACTAGGGAATAATCTAAACTTTAGAACCCTTCAAATTGCAAAAGTTAAAGATATAGGGATTTGGGTGGATTTACTAATATTGGAATATATTTTTTTATAAAACAACTTATTTTTTGTGAAACTTCATCATTAAGTAAGGGTAATTTTGTATGTATTACTACAAGACTAATGGTACTTTTGTCATCTCCATAAAGGGTAAAGTTGAAATTTTTATTAAAAGACAATGACACTCTACAAATAATATTCCAGAACACGAACTTCCAAAATACCATTGTACTTTTGAAAAACTTTTAAATACGCCATTGCTTAATAGTTAAGTTACCTATTAAAATAATTTTTTAAACAAAATATAATTATCTTTTTTATAAACACACCCTTGACAATGCCTTCGAATTTTACCCTATGTATTTTGAGGGGTTGTTAACTCTAGACAAACCTTATCAAGAAGGAATAATTTAAACTTCACAACCCTTCAATTACAAAGGATAAAGATTGAGGGAGTTTTTGAAGGGTGGATTTAATAATTTTGTGGTTTATTTTTTAAAAAAAGTTACTTTTTGTGATATCTTCTTCTCAAAGTACTTTTGTGGTACTTTTAACAAGGGGTACTTTTGTCATCTCGATAAATGGTAAAGTTGAAATTTTTTCTAAAAGATAATGGCACTCTACAAAAAAAAAGTCTAGGACGCTTACTTCGAAAATGCCATTTTACTTTTGTGGAATTTTCAAATTTGTCCTTTCTTAAAGGTTTTGTTACCTATTAAAATAATTTTTTAAACCGAAAGAAATGATCTTTTTGATAAACAAACCCATCCCAACTCCTTCTAACTATAACCTTTGTATTTTGAAGGATTGTTAACTTTTGACAAACGCTATCACCAAGGGAAAATCTAAACTTCATAACCCTTCAAATTACAAAGGTTAAATAATGAGAGAGTTGTGAAGAGTGGATTTACTAATTTTGAAGTCAATTTTTTTAAAATTTTATGTTTGTGATATCTTCATCATTAAGTAAGGGTAAGCTTGTAAATATTAGCACAAGACAAGGGGTACTTTTGTCATCTTGATAAAAGCTACAGTTGATATTTTTACTAAAAGACAAGGGCACTCTACAAATAAAATTCCATGTGACTAACTTCCAAAATGGCATTGTACTATTATATCTATTTAAATTTTTCCATTGCCTAATAGTTAAGTAACACGTTAAAATAATTTTTTAAATAAAAAGCAATGACTAAGGGTTAATTTAAACTTTACAACCTTTCAAATTGCAAAGGTTAAAGATATAGAGAATTGTGATGGGTGGATTTATTAGTATTGAGGTCTATTTTTTTTAAAAAAAGTAACTTTTTATGAAATCTTCATCATTAAGTAAGAGTGATTTTATAAATGTTACTACAAGACAAGGGGTACTTTTGTCATCTCCATAAAAGGTAAACTTGAATTTTTAATAAATAAAATGGAACTCTATAAATAAAATTCCAGGACACTCAATTCCAAAATGCCATTGTACCTTTGTAAAAATTTAAAATATGCTCTTGTTGAATGGTTAAGTTACATATTAAAATAATTTTTTAAACAAAATGTAACAATCTTTTTGATGAACACACCCTTCACAACGCCTTCGAATTTTATTCTCTGTATTTTTCAGGGGTTGTTAACTCTAGACAAACCCTATCACTAAGGGATAACCTTTTTGTGATATCTTCTTCTCTAAGGGCTTTTGTGGTACTTTTAACAAGGGCTACTTTTGTTATCTCCGTAAGTTATAAAGTTGAAATTTTTTGTAAACGACAATAGCACTCTAAAAAAAAAATTCTAGGACGCTTACTTCAAAAATGCCATTTTACTTTTGTGGAATTTTCAAATTTGCTTTTTTTTAAAGGTTTTGTTACCTATTAAAATAATTTTTTAAACCAAAAGAAATGATCTTTTTGATAAACGAATCCATCCCAACTCCTTCTAACTTTAACCTTTTTATTTTAAAGGATTGTTAACTTTTGACAAACCCTATCACTAAGGGATAATCAAAACTTCACAACCCTTCAAATTACGAAGGTTAAAGATTGAGAGAGCTGTGAAAGGTAGATTTACTAATTTTGAAGTCTACTTTTTACTAAAAGACAAAAAGCACTCTACAAATAAAATTCCATGTGACTAACTTCCAAAATGAAGTTGTACTATTATAAATATTTAAACTTTTCCCTTACCTAATGGTTAAGTAACATGTTAAAACAATTTTTTAAATAAAAAGTAATGACTAAGGGTTAATTTTAAACTTCACAACCTTTCAAATTGCAATGGGTAAAGATAAAGAGAATTGTGATAGGTGGATTTACTATTATTGAGGTCTATTTTTTAAAAAAAGTAAGTTTTTATGAAATCTTCAACATTAAGTAAAGTGATTTTGTAAATATTACTAAAAGACAAAGGATATTTTTGTCATCCCCATAAAGGGTAAACATGAAATTTTTAATAAAAGAAAATGCCTCTCTATAAATAAAATTCTAGGACACTCACTTCCAAATTGCCATTGTACTTTTATAAAAATTTGAAATATGCCCTTGTTGAATGATTAAGTTACATATTAAAATAATTTTTTAAACAAAATGTAAAAATATTTTTGATAAACACACCATTCACAACGCCTTCAAATTTTAACCTCTGTATTTTGAGGGGTCGTTAACTCTAGACAAACCCTATCACTAATGGATAATCTAAATTTCACCACCCTTCAAATTACAAAGGTTTAATATAGAGAGAGTTATGAAGGGTGAATTTACTAATTTTGTAGTCTATTTTTTTAAAAGAGTTACTTTTTGTGATATCTTCATCATTAAGTGAGGGGAATTTTGTAAATATTACTACAAGACAAGGGGTACTTTGGTCATCTATATAAAAGGTAAAGTTGAAATTTTTACTAAAAGACAAATGCACTCTACAAATAAAATTCCAGGACTCTTACTTCAACAATGCCATTGAACTTTTTCTGGAAATTTCAAATTTACTCTTGCTTAATGGATAAGTTAGCTATTATAATAACTTTTTAAACAACAAGTGATGATCTTTTTATTAAACACACCCATCACAACCCCTTTTAACTTTAACCTTTGTATTTTGAGGGGTTGTTAACTTTTGACAAACCCAATCACTAAGGGATAATCTAAACTTCACAACCCTTTAAATTACAAAGGTTAAAGATAAAGAGAGTTGCGAAGGGTGGATTTACTAATATTGTTGTCTATTTTTAAAAAAAATTACTTTTGTTGAAATCTTCATCCTTAAGTAAGGGAAAATTTGAAAATATTACTTCAGGACAAGGGGTACTTTTGTCTTCTCCCTAAAGGGTAAAGTTGAAATTGTTACTAAAAAGCAATGGCACACTACAAATAAAATTCTAGGTGACTAACTTCCAAAATAGAATTGTACCATTGTAAAAATTTGAAACTTTTCCTTCCTAATGGTTAAGTTAACTATTAAAATAGTTTTTTAAACAAAACGTAATGAGTAGGGGTTAATCTAAACTTCACAACCTTCCAAATTGCAAATGTTAAAGATATAGATTGTTGTCGAGGGTGGCTTTACTAATAGTGCGGTCTATTATTTTAAAAAATGATACTTTTTGTGGAAACTTCATCATTGAGTTAGGGTAATTTTGTAAAATGTTACTACAAGACAATGGATACTTTGCTCATCTCCATAAAAGGTAAAGTTGAAATTTTTAATAAAAGAAAAAGGCACTCTACAAATAAAATTCCATGACAGTAACTTCCAAAATGCCATATTACTTTTGTAAAAACTTGAAATATGCCCTTGCGTTATGATTAAGTTACCTTTTAAAATAAATTTTTAAACAAAATGTAATAATCTTTTTGATAAACACACCCTTCATAACGCCTTCGAATTTTAACCTCTGTATCTTGAGGGTTTGTTAACTCTATAGAAACCCTATCACTGAGTGACAATCTAAACTTCACAACCCTTCAAATTACAAAGGTTAAAGATAGAGAGAGTTGTGAATGGTGGATTTACTGAATTTGAACTATTATAAAAATTTTAAAAAAAATTTACTTAATGGTTAAGTTACCTATTAAAATTTTTTAAACAAAAAGTAATGACTAAGGGATAATCTAAACTTCCTAATCCTTCAAATTGCAAAGGTTAAAGATAAAGAGATTTTGGTGGATTTATTACTATTGTAATATATTTTTTATAAAACAACTTATTTTTTGGGAAACTTCATCATTAAGTAAGGGTAATTTTGTATGTATTACTACAAGACTAATGGTACTTTTGTCATCTCCATAAAGGATAAAGTTGAAATTTTTATTAAAAGACAATGACACTCTACAAATAATATTTCAGGACACGAACTTCCAAAATGCCATTGTACTTTTGAAAAAATTTGAAATACACCATTGCTTAATAGTTAAGTTACCTATTAAATAATTTTTTAAACAAAATGTAATAATCTTTTTGATAAACACACCCATGACAACGTCTTCGAATTTTACCCTATGTATTTTGAGAGGTTGTTAACTCTAGAGAAACCCTATCAATAACGAATAATTGAAACTTCACAACCCTTCATTTACAACGGATAAAGATTGAGGGAGTTGAGAAGGGTGGATTTACTAATTTTGTGGTCTTTTTTTTTTAAAAAAGTTACTTTTTGTTATATCTTCTTCTTTAAGTACTTTTGTGGTACTTTTAACAAGGGGTACTTTTGTCATCTCCAATAATGATAATGTTGAAATTTTTTCTAAAAGACAATGGCACTTTACAAATAAAATTCTTGGACGCTTACATCAAAAATGCCAATTTACTTTGGTGAAATTTTCAAATTTTCCCCTTCTTAATGGTTAAGTTACCTATTAAAATAATTTTTTAAACAAAAAGAAATGATCTTTTTTATAAACACATCCATCCCAACTCCTTCTAACTTTAACCATTGTATTTTGAAGGATTGTAAACTTTTAACAAACCCTATCACTAAGGGATAATCTAAACTTCACAACTCTTCAAATTACAAAGGTTAAACATTGTAAGAGTTGTGAAGGGTGGATTTACTAATTTTGAAGTCTATTTTTTTAAAATTTTATGTTTGTAATATCTTCATCATTAAGTAAGGGTAAGTTTGTAAATATTTGTACAAGACAAGAGGTACTTTTGTCATCTCGATATAGAGTAAAGTTTAAATTTTTACTAAAAGAGAATGGCACTCTACAAATAAAATTCCATGTGACTAACTTTCAAAATGGCATTGTACTATTATAAATATTTAAAATTTTCCCTTGCATAATGGTTAAGTAAGATGTTAAAAAAAAAATTTAAATAAAAAGTAATGACTAAGGGTTAATTTGAACTTCACAACCCTTCAAATTGTAAAAGTTAAAGATAAAGATATTTTGGTAGATTTACTACTATTGTAATATATTTTTTATAAAACAACTTATTTTTTGTGAAACTTCATCATTAAGTAAGGGTAATTTTTTATGTATTACTACAAGTCTAATGGTACTTTTGTCATCTCCATAAAGGATAAAGTGGAAATTTTTATTAAAAGACAATGACAGTCTACAAATAATATTCCAGGACACGAACTTCCAAAATTCCATTGTACTTTTGAAAAAATTTGAAATACACCATTGCTTAATAGTTAAGTTCCCTATTAAAATTATTTTTTAAACAAAATGTAATAATCTTTTTAATAAATACACTTGTCACAACGCCTTCGAATTTTACTCTATGTATTTTGAGGAGTTGTTAACTCTAGACAAACCCTATCAATAAGGAATAATTTACACTTTGCAACCCTTCAATTACAAAGGATAAAGATTGAGGGTGTTGTGAAGGGTGGATTTATTAATTTTGTGGTCTATTTTTTTAAAAAAGTTACTTTTTGTGATATCTTCTTCTCTAAGTTCTTTTGTGGTACTTTTAACAAAGGGTACTTTTGTTATCTCCATAAATGATAAAGTTGAAATTTTTTCTAAAAGTCAATGGCCCTCTACAAAAAAAAGTCTAGGACGATTACTTCAAAAATGCCATTTTACTTTTGTAGAATTTTCAAATTTGGCCTTTTTTAAAGGTTTTGTTACCTATTAAAATAATTTTTTAAACCAAAACAAATGTTCTTTTTGATTAAATCCATCCCAACTCCTTCTAACTTTAACCTTTGTATTTTGAAGGATTGTTAACTTTTGACAAACCCTATCAGTAAGGGATAATCTAAACTTCACAACCCTTCAAATTACGAAGGTTAAAGATTGAGAGAGCTGTGAAGGGTAGATTTACTAATTTTGAAGTCTACTTTTTGAAAATTTTATGTTTGTGACATCTTCATCATTAAGTAAGGGTAAGTTTATAAATATTAGCACAAGACAAGCGGTACTTTTGTCATCTCTACAAAGGGTAAAGTTCAAATTTTTACTAAAAGATAAGAGCACTCTACAAATAAAATTCCATGTGACTAACTTCCGAAATGGCATTGTACTATTATAAATATTTAAACTTTTCCCTTGCCGAATGGTTAAGTAACATGTTCAAATAACTTTTTAAATAAAAAGTAATGACTAAGGATTAATTTTAAACTTCACGACCTTTCAAATTGCAATGGGTCAAGATAAAGAGAATTGTGATGGGTGGATTTACTAATATTGAAGTCTATTTTTTTAAAAAAAGTAACTTTTATGAAACCATCAGCGTTAAGTAAGGTGATTTTGTAAATGTTACTAATGACGAAGGGTATTTTTGTCATCTCCATAAAGGGTAAACTTGAAATTTTGAATAAAAGAAAATGACACTCTATAAATAAAATTCTAAGACAATCACTTCCAAAATGCCATTGTACTTTTGTAAAAATTTGAAATATGCCCTTGTTGAATGGTTAAGTAACATATTAAAATACTTTTTTAATCAAAATGTAAAAATCTTTTTGATAAACACACCCATTACAACGCCTTCAAATTTTAACCTTTGTAATTTGAGCGGTGGTTAACTTTAGACAACCCTATCACTAAGGAATAACCTAAACATCGCAATACTTCCATTTCAAAGGTTAAATATATAGAGAGTTGTGAAGGGTTGATTTACTAATTTTGTGGTTTATTTTTTGAAAAAAGTTACTTTTTGTGATATCTTCATCTTTAAGTATAGGCAATTTTTTAAATATTACAATAAGACAAGGCGTACTTTTGTCATCTCTATGAATGGTAAAGTTGAATTTTAATTAAAAGACAAAGGCACTCTACAAATAAAATTCTAAGACGCTTACTTCAAAAATGTCGTTGTACTTTTATAGAATTTTCAAATTTGCATTTACTTAATGGTTAAGTTATCTATTAAAATAATTTTTTAAACAAACAGTAATGACTAGAGGATAATCTAAACTTCACAACCCTTCAAATTGCAAAGGTTAAAGATATCTAATATTGTGATCTATTTTTTAAAAAAATTTATTTTTTGTGAAATCTTCAACACAAAGTAAGGGTAATTTTGTAAATATTACTTCAAAACAAGGGGTACTTTTGTCATCTTCATAAAGGGTAAAGTTGAAATTTTATTAAAAGAAAATTGCACTCTACAAATAAAATTCCAAGACACTAACTTCCAAAATGACATTGTACTTTTGTAAAAATTTGAAATATGTCGTTGCTTAAGGGTTACGTTATCTATTAAAATAATATTTTAAACATAATTAAATAATGTTTTTGATAAAGACACTCTTCACCACCCCTTCGAATTTTAACCTCTGTAATTTGAGGGGTTGTTAACTCTAGACAAACCCTATCACTAAGGAATAATCTAAATTTCACAATACTTCAATTATAATGGTTAAATATAGAGGGAGTTGTGCAGAGTCGATTTACTAATTTTGTGGTTTACTTTTTAAAAAAAGTTACTTTTTTTAATGTCTTCGTCATTAAGTATGGGAAATTTTATAAATATTACAACAAGACAAGTGGTACTATTGTCATCTCCATAAATGGTAAAGTTGAAATTTGTACAAAAAGATAAAGGCACTCTACAAATAAAATTTCAGGACGCTTACTTCAAAAATGCCATTGTACTTTTGTAGAATTTTCAAATTTACCCCTGCTTAATAGTTATACCTATTAAAATAACTTTTTAAATAAAAAGTAACGATCTTTTTCATAAATACATCCATCACAACCCCTTCTAACTTTTACCTTTGTATTTTGAGGGGTTGTTATCTTTAGACAAACTCTTTCACTAAGGGATAATCTAAACCTCACAACCCTTCAAATTACAAAAATTAAAGATAAAAAGAGTTGTGAAGGGTGGATTTGCTATTTTTGTAGCCTATGTTTTGAAAAAGTTATGTTTGTGATATCTTCGTCATTAAGTAAGGGTAATTTTATAAATATTACTACAAGATAAGGGGCACTTTTGTCATCTCCATAAAAGGTAAAGTTGAAATTTTTACTAAAAGGCAAAGGTACTCTACAAATAAAATTGCAAGAGACTAACTTCAAAATAGCATTGTACTATTGTAAAACTTTAAAATTTTCTCTTACCTAGTGGTTAAGTTACCTGTTAAAATAATTTTTTAAACAAAAAGTAATGACTAGAGGTTAATTTAAGCTTCACAACCCTTCATAACTTTTAAACAAAAAGTAATGACTAGGGATTAATTTAAAGTTCACAACCCTTCAAATTGCAAAGGTTAAAGATATAGTGAGTTGTGATGGGTGTATTTACTAATATTGAGGTCTATTTTTTTAAAAAAAAGTTACTTTTGTGAAATCTTCATCAATAAGTAAGGGTAATTTTGTAATTGTTACTAAAAGACCAGCGGTACTTTGATAAAGAGTAAACTTGAAATTTTTAATAAAAGAAAAAGGTACTCTACATATAAAATTCCAAGACACTAACTTCCAAAATGCGATTGTACTTTTGTAAAAATTTGAAATATGCCCTTGCTTAATGGTTAAGTAACCTATTTAAATAATTTTTTTAACAAAATTTAATAATAATCTTTTTGATAAACTCACCCTTCACAACACCTTTGAATATTAACCTCGGTATTTTGAGGGGCTGTTCACTCTTGACAAACTCTATCACTAAGGGATAATCTAAACTTCACAACCCTTCAAATTACAAAGGTTAAAGAAAGAGAGAGTTGTGAATGATGGATTTACTAATTTTGTACTCTGTTTTTTTAAAAAAGTTATTTTTTTGATATCTTCATCATTAAGTACGGAGAATTTTGTAAATATTAAAACAATTCAAAAGGTACTTTGTCATCTCCCAAGAAGGTAAAGTTGAAATTTTTACTTAAAGGCAAGGGCACTCTACAAAAAAAATTCTTGGACGCTTACTTCAACAATGCTAATGTACTTTTGTGGAAATTTCAAATTTTTTCTTGCTTAATGGTTAAGTTACCAATTAAAATAATTTTTAAACAAAAAGTCATGATATTTTGTTAAACACACCCATCACAAGCCCTTCTAACATTAACCTTTGTATTTCGTGGGGTTGTTAACTTTAAAAAAACCTAATCACTAATCTAAACTTCAAGACCATTCGCTTACTTTAACAATGCCAATGTACTTTTGTGGAAATTTCGAATTTTTTCTTGCTTAATGGTTAAGTTACTAATTAAAATAATTTTCAAACAAAAAGTAATGATGTTTTGTTCAACACACCCATCACAAGCCCTTCTAACATTAACCTTTTTATTTCGTGGGGTTGTTAACTTTAAAAAAACCCAATCACTAAGGGATAATCTAAACTTCACAACCATTCAAATTACAAAGGTAAACGATAGAAATAGTTGAGAATGGTGGATTTACTAATATTGAGGTCTATTTTTTTAAAAAAAAGTTACTTCTTGTGAAATCTTTAACATTAAGTAAGGATACTTTTTTAAATATTACTATAAGATAAGGGGTACTTTTGTCATCTCCATAAAGGGTAAACTTGAAATTTTTATTAAAAGACAATGGTACTCTACAAATAAAATTCCAAGACTAACTTTCAAAATGTCATTATACTTTTATAAAAATTTGAAATATGCTCTTGCTTAATGGTTGAGTTACCTATTAAAATAAATTTTTAAACAACCTGTAATAATCTTTTTGATAAACACACCCTTCACAATGCCTTCGATTTTTAACCTCTGTATTTTGAGGGTTGTTAACTCTAGACAAACCCTATCACTAAGGGATAATATAAACTTCACAGCCCTTCAAATTACATAGGTTAAAGACAGAGAGAGTTTTGAATGATGTATTTACTAATTTTTTAGTCTATTTTTTTTAAAAAAAAGTTACGTTTTGTTTTATCTTCCTTATTAAGTAAGGGGAATTTTGTAAATATTACAACAATTTGAGGGCTACTTTTGTCATCTCTATAAAAGGTAAAGTCGAAATTTTAACTAAAAGATAAAGACAATTTTCAAATAAAACTCCAGGATGCTTATTTCTAAAATGCCATTGCATTTTGTGGAATTTTCAAATTTGTTCTTGCTTAATGGTTCAGCTACCTATTAAAATAATTATTTAAATAAAAAGTAACTATCTTTTTGAAAAACACACCCATCACATCACCTTCTAACTTTAACCTTTGTATTTTGTGGCGTTATTAACTTTAGACAAACCCTATCACTAAGGGATAATCTAAACTTCACTACCCTTCAAATTACGAAGCTTAAAGATAGAGAGAGATGTGAAGGGCGGATTTACTAATTTTGTAGTCTATATTTTGAAAAAATAATGTTTGTGATATCTTCATCATTGAGTTATGGTAATTTAGTAAATATTAGTTCAAGACAAGAGGTACTTTTGTCATCTCCATATAGGGTAAAGTCGTAATATTTACTAAAAGACAAGGGCACTCTACAAATAAAATTCCAAGAGACTAACCCCCAAATTGACATTGTGTTATTGTAAAAATTTAAAATTTTTCCTTGTCTAATGGTTAAGCTGCTTATTAAAATAATTTTTTAAATAAAAAATAATGACTAGGGGATAATCTAAACTTCATAACCCTTCAAATTCTAAAGATAAATATATAGAGAGTTGTGATGGGTGCATTTACTAATATTGTGGTCTATTTTCTTAAAAAAAGTTAATTTTTATGAAATCGTCATCATTAAGTAATAGTAATTTTGTAAATATTAGTACAAGACAAGGGTTACTTTTGCCACCTCCATAAAGGATAAAGTTAACATTTTTATTAAATGAAAGGAGCACTCTACAAATAAAATTCCAGGATACTAACTTCTAAAATTCCATTGTACTTACGTAAAAATTTGAAATATATTGTTGCTTAGATAAGTTACCTATTAAAATAATTTTTTAAGCAAATTGCAACAATCTTTTTGATAAACATACCCTTCACAACGCTTTCAAATTTTAAGCTCTATAATTTGAGGGGTTGTTAACTCTAGACAAACCCTATCACTTAGAGATAATCTAAACTTCACAACCCTTCAAATTACAAAGGTTAAGGATAGAAAGAGTTGCAAATGGTGGATTTACTAATTTTGTAATCTATTTTTTTTTTAAAAGTTACTTTTTGTGATATCTTCATTATTAAGTAAGAGCAATTTTGTAAATATTACAACAAAAAAAGGGATTCTTTTATCATCTTCATAAAAGGTAAAATTGAACTCTCTATATCTTTAACTTTTCCAATTTGAAGGGTTGTGAGGTTTAGATTATCCCCTAGTCATTACTTCTTGTTGAAAACAATTATTTTAATAGGTAACTTAACTATTAGGCATGGGAACATTTTAAATTTTTACAATAGTATAATGCTATTTTGGAAGTCTCTTGGAATTTTATTTATTGAGTGCCCTCGTCTTTTAGCAAATATGTCAACTTTACCCATTATAGAGATGACAAAAATACCCCTTATCTCGTTTTAATATTAACAAAATTACCCTCACTTAATGATGAAGATATTCCAAACATAAATCTTTCAAAAAATAGACTACAAAATTAGTAAATCAAAATTTTGTAATTTGAAGGGCTGCAAAGTTTAGATGATCCCTTAGTGATAGGGTTTGTCTAAAGTTAACAACCCCTCAAATGCAAATGTCAAAGTTAGAAGGGGTTGTGATGGGTGTATTTATCAAAAAGATCACTACTTTTTGTTTAAAAAATTATTTTAATAGGTACTTTAACCATTAAGCAAGGGCAATTTTGAAAATTCCACAGAAGTACAATGGCATTATGAAGTAAGCGTCCTGAAATTTTATTTGTAGAGTGTCCTTGTCTTTTAGTAAAGGGTGGATTTACTAATATTGTGGTCTATTTTTTAAACAAAATGTTACTTTTGTGAAATCTTCAACATTAAGGGTAATTTTGTAAATATTATTAAAAGGCAAGGGGTACTTTTGTCATCTCTATAAAGGGTAAAGTTGAAATTTTTATTAAAAGAAAATGACACGCTGCAAATAAAATTACAGAACACTAACTTCAAAAATGACATTGTACTTTTGCAAAAATTTGAAATATGCCCTTCCTTAATGGTTAAGTTACCTGTTAAAGTAATTTTTTCAACAAAATTAAATAATATTTTTGATAAACACAACCTTCACAACGCCTTCGAATTTTAACCTCTGTATTTTGAGGGGTTGTTAACTCTAGACAAACCCTTTCACACAGGGATAATCTGAACTTCACGACCATAAAGTTGTGAATGGTCGATTGACTAATGTTGTAGTCTATTTTTTAAACAAAGATACTTTTTGTGATGTCTTCATCTTTAAGTAAGGGCAAATTTTGAAATATTACTTCAGGAAAAGGGGTACTTTTGTCATCTCTATAAAGGGTAAAGTTGAAATTTTCACTAAAAGACAATGGCACTCTACAAATAAAATTCCTGGAGACTAACTTCCAAAATGCCATTGTACTTTTGTAAAAATTTGAAGTATGCCCTTGCTTAATAGTTAAGTTACCTATTAAAATAATTTTTTAAACAAAATGTAGTAATCTTTTTTATAAACACACCCTGCACAACGCCTTCGAATTTTAACCTCTATATTTTGAGGGGTTGTTAGCTCTAGATAAACCCTATCACTAAGGAATAATCAATATTTCACAACCTTTCAAATTACAAAGTTCAAAGATAGGGAGAGTTGTGAAGGGTGGATTTAATAGTTTTGTAATTTATATTTTTAAAAAAGTTGCTCTTTGTGATATCTTCATCATTAATTGAGGGCAATTATGTAAATATTACAGCAAGACAAAATGTACTTTTGTTATCTCCATAAAAGGTATAGTTGAAATTTTTATTAAAAGACAAAGGCACTCTACAAAAAAAATTCCAGGACGCTTACTTCAAAAAAGACATTGTACTTTTGTAAAATTTTCAAATTTGCCCTTGCTTAATTGTTATGTTACCTATTAATATAATTTTTTTAAAAACAACTATTAATATTTTTTATAATCACACCCATCACAACCCCTTCCAACTTTAATCTTTGTATTTTGAGGGGTTGTGAACTCTAGACAAACCCTTTCACTAAGAGATAAAATAAACTTCACAACCCTTCAAACTACAAAGGTAAAAGATAGAGGGAGTTGTCAATGGTGGATTTACTAATTTTGTAGTATATTTTTTTTAAAAAGTTATTTGTTATGATATCTTCATCCTTAAATAAGGGCAAATTTGTAAATGTTACTTCAGGACAAGGGGTACTTTTGTCATCTCCATAAAGGGTAAAGTTGAAATTTTCATTAAAAGACAATGGCACTCTACAAATAAAATTCATGCAGACTAACTTCCAAAATACCATTGTACTTTTGTAAAAATTTGAAATATGCCTTGCTTAATGGTTAAGTTGCCTATTAAAATAATTTTTTAAAGAAAATGTAGTAATCTTTTTGATAAACACACCCATTACAACGCCTTCGAATTTTAACTCTGTATTTTGAGGGGTTGTTAGCTCTAGATAAACCCTATCACTAAGGAATAATCTATACTTCACAAACCTTCAAATTATAAATTTCAAAGATAGGAAGAGTTGTGAATGGTGGATTTACTAATTTTGTATTCTATTTTTAAAAAAAATTTGTATTCTATTTTTAAAAAAAATTTACTCTTTGTGATATCTTCATCATTAAGTGAGAGCAATTATGTAAATATTACAACTAGACAAAATGTACTTTTGTCATCTCCATAAGTGGTACAGTTAAAAATTTTACTAAAAGACAAGGGCACTCTACAAATAAAATTCCAGGACACTATGTTCCAAAATGCCATTGTACTTTTGTAAAAATTTGAAATATTGCCTAGCTTAATGGTTAAGTAACATATTAAAATATATTTTTTAACAAAATGTTATAATTTTTTTGATAAACACACCCTTCACAACGCTTTCATAGTTTAACCTCTGTATTTTGAGGGGTTGTTAACTCTAGACAAACCCTATCACTAAGGGATAATCTAGACTTTACAACCCTTCAAATTACAATGGTTAAAAATAAAGAGAGTTGTAAAGGGTTGATTTACTAATTATGTAGTTTATTTTTTTTATTAAAGTTACTTTTTGTGATATCTTCATCATCATGTAAGGGGAATTTTGTAAATAATTCTACAAGACAAGGGGAACTTTTTTATATCCATTGAGGGTAAAGTTGAAATTTTAACTAAAAGACAAAGACACTCCACAAATAAAATTCCTGGACGCTTACTTCAACAATGCCAATGTACTTTTGTAGAAATTTCAAATTTTCCCTTTCTTAATGGTAAAGTTACGTATTAAAATAATTTTTTAAACAAAAAGTAAAGGTGTGTTGTTAAACACGCCCATCACAACCCCTTCTACCATTAACCTTTGTATTTTGAGGAGTTGTTAACTTTAAAAAAACCTTATCACTAAGGGATAGTCTAAACTTCACAACCCTCTAAATTACAAAGTTAAAAGATAGAGAGACTTCTGAAAAGTGGATTTACTTATGTTGTAGTCTATTTTTTTAAAAAAGTTAGTTTTTTTGATATCTTCATTCTTAAGTAAAGGAAAATTTGTAAATATTACTTCAGGACAAAGGGGTACTTTTGTCATCTCCATAAGGGTACAGTTGAAATTTTTACTAAAAAACAAAGGCACGTTACAAATAAAATTTCTGAAGACTAATTTCCAAAAAAACATTGTACTTTTGCAAAAAATTTAAATATGCTATTGCTTAATGGTTAACTTACGTATAAAAATAATTTTTTAAATAAAATTAAATTATCTTTTTGATAAAAACACCCTTTTCAACACCTTCAAATTTTAACCTCTGTATTTTTAGGGGTTGTTACTTCTAGACAAACCCTATCACTAAGGGATAATCTAAATTTCACCACCCTTCAAAATACAAAGGTTAAATATAGAGAGAGTTGTGAAGGGTGAATTTACTAATTTTGTAGTCTATTTTTTAAAAAAAATTAGCTTTTTGTGATATCTTCATCATTAAATAAGAGGAATTTTGTAAATATTACTACAAGACAAGGGATACTTTGGTAATCTCCATAAAGGGTAAAGTTGAAATTTTTACTAAAAGACAAATGCACTCTACAAATAAAATTCTAGGACGTTTACTTCAACAATGCCATTGTCCTTTTGTGGAAGTTTCATATTTACTCTTGCTTCACAACCCTTCAAACTACAAATGTTAAAGATAGAGGGAGTTGTCTATGGTTGATTTACTAATTTTTGAGTATATTTTTTTAAAAAGTTACTTTTTGTGATATCTTCATCCTTAAGTAGGGGCAAATTTGTAAATATTACTACACGACATAAGGTACTTTTGTCATCTCTATAAATGGTAAAGTTGAAATTTTTACTAAAAGACAAGGGCACTCTATAAATAAAATTCTAAGAAACTAACTTCAAAATGGAATTGTACTATTATAAAAATTTAAAACTTTCCCTTGCCTAATGGTTAAGCTACATATCAAAATAATTTTTTAAACAAAAAGTAATGACTAGAGGATAATCTAAACTTCACAAACCTTCAAATTGCAAAGGTTAAAGATATATAGAGTTATAAATGGTGGATTTATTAATATTGTGATCTATTTTTTTTGAAAAAATAAAGTTACTTTTTTTGAAATCTTCATCATTAAGTAAAGATAATTTTGTAAATATTACTACAAGACAAGGGGCACTTTTGTCATCACCATAAATGATAAACTTGTAATTTTTATTAAAAGAAATGGGCACTCTACAAATAAAATTTCAGGACACTAACTTGCAAAATGTCATTGTACTTTTGTAAAAATTTGAAATATGCCCTTACCTAATGGTTAAGTTACGTATTAAGTTAATTTTGAAACAAAATGTATTATCTTTTTTTATAAACACACCCTTCACAACGCCTTCGAATTTTCACCTCTGCATTTTGAGGAGTTGTTAACTCTAGACAAACCCTATCTCAAAGGGATAATCTAAACTTCACAACCCTTCAAATTACATAGGTTAAAGATAGAGAGAGTTGTGAAGGAAGAATTTACTAATTTCGTAGTCTATTTTTTTAAAAAAATTACTTTTTGTGAAATCTTCATCATTAAGTAAGGGGAATTTTTTAAATATTACAATAATATAAGGGGTACTTTTGTCATCTTCATAAAAGGAAAAGTTGAAATTTGTACTAAATAACAAGGGCACTCTACAAATAAAATTCCGGGACGCTTACTTCAAAAATGTCATTGTACTTTGGTGGAATTTTCAATGTTTTCCTTGCTTAATGGTTAAGCTACCTATTAAAATCATTTTTTTTATAATCACACCATTACAACCTGTTCTAACTTTAACCTTTGTATTTTGTGGCGTTGTTAATTTTAAACAAACTCTATCACTAAGGGATAATCTAAACTTCACTATCCTTTAAATTACGAAGGTTAAAGATAGAGAGAGTTGTGGAGGGTGGATTTATTAATTTTGTAGTCTATTTTTTAAAAAACGTTATGTTTGTGATATCTTTATCATTAAGTGAGGGCAATTTTGTAAATATTACTACAAGACTAGCGTAACTTTTGTCATCTCCATAAAGGGTAAAGTTGAAATATTTACCAGAAGACAAGGGCGCTACAAAAAAAATTCAAAGAGACTAACTTCCAAAATGACATTGTACTATTGTAAAAATTTAAAATTTTTCCTTGTCTAATGGTCAAGTTACCTATTGAAATAATTTTTTAAACAAAAGGTAATGACTAGAGGTTAATCTAAACTTCACAACCCTTCAAATTACAGAGATTAAAGATATAGAGAGTTGCGAATGGTGGATATACTAATATTGTGGTCAATTTTTTTTTAAAAAAAAGTTACTTTTTTGCAAAATCGTCATCATTAAGTAAAGGTAATTTTGTAAATATTTATAGAAGACAAAGCGTACTTTTGTTATATCCATATAGAGTAAAGTTGAAATTTTTATTAAAAGAAAGAAGCACTCTACAAATAAAATTCCATAACGCAAACTTCCAAAATGCCATTGTACTTTTGTAAAAATTTGAAATACGTCATTGCTTAATCTTTGTGATTTCAGGGGCTATTAACTCTTGACAAACCCTATCACTAAGGGATAATCTAAACTTCACAACCCTTCAAGTTACAAAGGTTAAGGACAGAGAGTTATGAAGGGTGGATTTACTAAGTTTGAAATCTATTTTTTTTAAAAAGTTACTTTTTGTGTTATCTTTATCATTAAGTATGGACAATTTTGTAAATATTACAAGAAGACAATGCGTACTTTTATCATCTCCATTAAAGGTAAAGTTGAAATTTTTACTAAAAGGCAAGAGCATTCTACAATTAAAATTCCAGGACGCTTATTTCTGAAATGCCATTATTCTTCGGTGGAATTTTCAAAATTGCCCTTACTTAATGGTTATGCTACCATTTAAAATAAATTTTTAAACAAAAAACTAATGATCTTTTTGACAAATAAACCCATCACAACCCCTTCCAACTTTGACCTTCGTTTTTTGAAAGGTTGTTAACTTTAGACAAACCCGATCACTAATCTAAACTTCCCAACCCTTCAAAATACAAAGCTTACAGATATAGAGAATTGTGAAGGGTGGATTTACTAATTTTGTAGTCTATTTTTTGAAAAAGTTATGTTAGTAATATCTTCATCATTAAGTAAGGGAATTTTTTTAAATATTACTATAAAACTAGGGCAACTTTTGTCATCTCCATAAAGGGTAAAGTTGAAATATTTACTAGAAGACAAGGGCACTACAAATAAAATTCCAAGAGATTAATTTCCAAAATGACATTGTACTATTGTAAAAATTTAAAATTTTGCCTTGTCTAATGGTCAAGTTACCTATTGAAATTAATTTTTAAACAAAAAGTAATGATTAGGGGATAATATAAACGTCACAACCCTTCAAATTGTAAAGGTTAAAGATATAGAGAGTTGTGAAGGGTGGATTTACTAATATTGTGGTCTATTTTTTTTTTAAAAGTTACATTTTGTGAAATCGTCATCACTAAGTAAGGGTAATTTCATAAATATTACTACAAGAAAATTGGTACTTTTGTTATCTCTATAAAGGATAAAGTTAAAATTTTTATTAAAAGAAATGAGCACTCTACAAATAAAATTTCAAGACGCTAACTTCCAAAATGCCTTTGTTTTTTTGTAAAAATTTGAAATATGTCTTTGCTTAATGGTTCAGTTACCTATTAAAATAATTTTTTGAACAAAATTAAATAATCTTTTTGACAAACACACCCTTCACAACGCCTTCAAATTTCAATGTCTATATTTTGAGGAGTTGTTAACTCTAGACAAACACTATCACTAAGGGATAATCTAAATTTCACCACCCTTCAAATTACAAAAGTTAAATATAGAGAGAGTTGTGAAGGGTGAATTTACTAATTTTATAGTCTATTTTTTTAAAAAAGTTACTTTTTGTGCTATCCTCATCATTAGGTAAGAGGAATTTTGTAAATATTACTACAAGACAAGGAGTACTTTGGTCATCTCCATAAAGGGTAAAGTTGAAATTTTTACTAAAAGACAAATGCACTCTACAAATAAAATTCCAAGACGCTTACTTCAACAATGCCATTGTATTTTTGTGGAAATTTCAAATTTACTCTTGCTTAAGAGATAAGTTGGCTATTATAATAATTTTTTAAACAACAAGTGATGATCTTTTTATTAAACACACTTATCACAACCCCTTTTAACTTTAACCTTTGTATTTTGAGGGGTTGTTAACTTTTGACAAACCCAATCACTAAGGGGTAATCTAAACTTCACAACCCTTTAAATTACAAAGGTTAAAGATAGAGAGAGTTGTGAAGAGTGGATTACTAATGTTGTAGTCTATTTTTTTAAAAAAGTTACCTTTTGTGATATCTTCATCCATAAGTAAGGGCAAATTTGAAAATACTACTTCAACAACTAGGGGTATTTTGTCTTCTCCCTAAAGGGTGAAGTTGAAATTGTTACTAAAAAGCAATGGCACTCTACAAATAAAATTCTAGATGACTAACTTCCAAAATGGAATTGTAATATTGTAAAAATTTAAAAAAATTTATTGCCTAAAGGTTAACTATTTAAATATTTTTTAAACATAAAGTAATGAGTAGGGTTTAATCTAAACTTCACAACCCTTCAAATTGCAAAGGTTAAAGATATAGATTGTTGTCAAGGGTGGATTTACTAATAGTGCGGTCTATTTTTTAAAAAAAAGTTACTTTTTGTGAAAACTTGATCATTAAGTTAGCGTAATTTGGTAAAATATTACTACAAGACAAGGGGTACTTTGGTCATCTCCATAAAAAGTATAGTTGAAATTTTTAATGAAAGAAAAAGACACTCTACAAATAAAATTCCAGAATAACAACTTCTAAAATGCCTTAAAATTTGAAATATGCCCTTGCATTATGGTTAAGTTACCTATTAAACTAATTTTTTAAACAAAATGTAATAATTTTTTTGATAAACACACCCATCACAACGCCTTCGAATTTTATCTTATATATTTTAAGGGGTTGTTAAGTCTATACAAACCCTATCACTAAGGGATAATTTAAACTTCACAACCCTTCAAATTACAAAAGTTAAAGATAGTGAGAGTTGTGAAGGGTGGATTTAACAATTTTAAACTATTGTAAAAAATTTAAATTTTTTATTGCCTAATGATTAAGTTACCTATTAAAATAATTTTTAAACAAAAAAATAATGACCAAGGGATAATCTAAGCTTCACAACCCTTCAAATTACAAAGGTTAAAGATAAAGAGATTTGGGTGGATTTACTAATATTGTAATATATTTTTTTATAAAACAACTTACTTTTTGTGAAACTTCATCATTAAGTAAGGGTAATTTTGTGTGTTTACTACAAGACTAAAGGTACTTTTGTCATCTCCATTTAAGGTAAAGTTGAAATTTTTATTAAAAGACAATGACACTCTACACATAATATTTCAGAACACGAACTTCAAAAATGCCAATGTACTTTTGAAAAAATTTGAAATACGACATTACTTCATAGTTTTGTTACCTATTAAAATAATTTTTAAACAAAATGTAATAATCTTTTTGATAAACACACCCTTCACAAAGCCTACGAATTTTACCCTATGTATTTTGAGGGGTTGTTAACTCTAGACAAACCCTATCAATAAGGAGTAATTTAAACTTCACAACACTTCAATTACAAAGGATGAAGATTGAGGGAGTTGTGAAGGATGGATTTACTAATTTTGTGGTCTATTTATTTAAAAAAGTTACTTTTTGTGATATCTTCTTCTTTAAGTACTTTTGTGGTACTTTTAACAATGGGTACTTTTGTCATCTCCATAAATGGTAAAGTTGAAATTTTTTCTAAAAAGAAAATGACACTTTATAAATAAAATTCCAGGACATTCACTTCCAAAATGACATTGGACTTTTGTAAAAATTTGAAATATGTCCTTACAGAATGGTTACGTTACATATTAATATACGTTTTTAAAAAAAATGTAACAATCTTCTTTTTAAACACACCCTTCGCAATGCCTTCGAATTTTAACCTCTGTAATTTGAGCGGTTGTTAACTCTAAACAACCCTATCACTAGGGATTAATCTAAACTTCACAATACTTCAATTACAAAGGTTAAATATATAAAGAATTGTGAAGGGTGGATTTACTAATTTTGTGGTTTATTTTTTTAAAAAAGTTACTTTTTGTGATATCTTAAACTTTAAGTATGGGAAATTTTGTAAATATTACAATAAGACAAGGGGTACTTTTGTCATCTCTATGAATGGTAAAGTTGAAATTTTAAATAAAAAACAAGGGTACTCTACAAATAAAATTCCCAAACGTTTACTTCAAAAATGCCATTGTACTTTTATGGAATTTTCAAATTTGCTTCCGCTTAATGGTTAAGTTGTCTATTAAAATAATTTTTTAAACAAACAGTAATGACTAGGGGATAATCTAAACTTCAGAAACCTTCAAATTGCAAAGGTTAAAGACATAGAGAGTTGTAAAGGGTGGATTTACTAATATTGTGATCTATTTTTTTAAAAAAAATTAATTTTTTTGAAATCTTCAACACAAAGTAAAGGTAATTTTGTAAATATTACTTCAAAACAAGGGGTACTTTTGTCATCTCCATAAAGGGTAAAGTTGAAAGTTTTATTAAAAGAAAATTGCACTCTACAAATAAAATTCCAGGACACTAACTTCCAAAATGACATTGTACTTTGGTAAAAATTTGAAATATGTAGTATCTTAATAGTTGCGTTATCTATTAAATTATTTTTTAAAACATAATTAAATATTCTTTTTGATAAAGACACCCTTCACCATGCCTTCGAATTTTAACCGTTCTAATTTGGGGGCTTGTTAACTCTAGACAAATCCTATCACTAAGGAATAATCTAAACTTCACAATACTTTAATGATAAAGGTTAAATATAGAGGGAGTTGTGCAGAGTTGATTTACTAATTTTGTGGTTTATTTTTAAAAAAACATTACTTTTTTTAATGTCTTCATCATAAAGTATGGGAAATTTTATAAATATTACAACAAGACAAGGGGTACTATTGTCATCTCCATAAATGGTAAAGTTGAAATTTTTACGAAAAGATAAGGGAACTCTACAAATAAAATTTCAGGATGCATACCTCAAAAATGCCATTGTACTTTTGTAGAATTTTCAAATTTACCCTTTCTTAATGGTTATACCTATTAAAATAATTTTTTAAATAAAAAGTAACGATCTTTTTCATAAATACACCCATCACAACCCCTTATAACTTTTACCTTTGTATTTTGAGGGGTTGTTAACTTTAAACAAACCCCTTCACTAATGGATAATCTAAACCTCACAACCTTTCATATTTCAAAAGTTAAAGATTAAGAGAGTTGTGAAGGGTGGATTTATTAATTTTGTAGTCTATGTTTTGAAAAAGTTATGTTTGTGATATCTTCATCTTTAAGTAAGGATAATTTTATAAATATTACTACAAGACAAGGGGTACTTTTAATAAATATTATTACAAGACAATGGGTACTTTGTCATCTCGATAAAGGATAAAGTTGAAATTTTTACTAAAAGACAAGGGCACTCTACAAATAAAATTCCATGTGACTAACTTCCAAAATGGCATTGTACTATTGTAAATATTTAAAATTTTACCTTTTTGCTTAATGGTTAAGTAACATGTTAAAATAATTTTTTAAATAAAAAGTAATGACTAAGGGTTAATTTAAACTTCACAACCTTCCAAATTGCAAAGGTTAAAGATATAGAGAATTGTGATGGGTGGATTTACTGATATTGAGGTCTATTTTTTAAAAAAAAGTAACTTTTTATGAAATCTTCATCATTAAGTAAGGGTAATTTCGTAAACGTTACTACAAGATATAGGGTACTTTGGTCGTCTCCACAAGGGGTAAAGTTAAATTTTTAATAAAAGAAAATGGTACTCTATAAATAAAATTCTAGGCTACTCACTTCGAAAATGTTGTTGTACTTTTGGAAAGTTTTTAAATATGCCCTTGCTTAATGGTTAAGTTACCTATTAAAATAATTTTTTAATCAAAATATAATAATCATTTTGATAAACACACCCTTTACAATGCCTTCGAATTTTAACCTCTGTATTTTGAGGGGTTGTTAACTGTAGACAAACCCCATCACTAAGGGACAATCTAAACTTCACAACCCTTCAAATTACAAATGTTAAAGATAGAGAGAGTTGTGAAGAGTGGATTTACTAATTTTGTAGTTTTTTTTCTTTCCTAAAAGTTACTTTTTGTGATATCTTCATCATTAAGTAAGGGGAATTTTGTAAACATTACTAAGACAAGGGGTATTTTTGTCATCTCCCTAAAGAGTAAAGTTGATATTTTAACTAAAAGACAAGAGCACTCTACAAATAAAATTCCTGGATGCTTCCTTCAATAATGTCATTGTACTTTTGTGGAAAGTTCATATTTTTCCTTGGTTAATGGTTAAGTTACCTATTAAAATAATTTTTTTAACAAAAAGTAAAGATGTTTTATTAAACACACCCATTACAACCCCTTATAATTTTAACCTTTGTATTTTGAGGGGTTGCTAACTTTAAACAAACCCTTTCACTATGGGATAATTTAAAGGTCACAACCCTTCAAATAACAGAGGTAAAAGATAGAGAGAGTCGTGAATGATGGATTTACTAATGTTGTAGTCTATTTTTTAAAAAAACTTACTTTTTGTGATATCTCCATCCTTAAATAAAGGTTTGTAAATATTACTACAGGACATGGGGTACTTTTGACCTCACCATATAGGGTAAAGTTGAAATTTCCACAAAAAGACAATGACACTCTACAAATAAAATTCCCAAAATGACATTGTACTATTGTAGAAATTTAAAAAATTTTCTTGTCTAATGGTTAAGTTACCTATTAAAATAATGTTTAAAACAAAAAGTAATGACTATGAGATATTCTAAACTGGAATACCCTTTAAATTGCAAAGGTTAAAGAAAGTGAGAGTTGTGAATGTTGGATTTACTATTAATGTGGTCTACTTGTTTAAAAAAAAGTCACTTTTTTGTGAAAAAAGAGGGGTACTTTTGTCATCTCCAGAAATGGCACTCTAAAAATAAAATTTCAGGATACTAACTTCCAAATTGCCATTGTACTTTTGAAAAAATTTGAAATAAACCCTTGCTTAAACCCATGGTTAAGTTACCTATTAAAATAACTTTTTAAACAAAATATAATAATCTTTTCAAAAAACACACCCTTTAACTTCTTTATTTTGAGGGTTTGTTAACTCTAAACAAATCCCATCACTAAGGAATAATGTAAAACTTCACAACCCTTCAATTACAAAGGTTAAAGATAGAGAGAGTTGAGAAGGGTGGATTTACCAATTATGTAGTCTATTTTTTTAATTTGTGATATCTTCATCGTTAAGAAAAGGCAATTTTATAAATATTACAACAAAATAAGGGGTACTTTTGCAAAAAGATAAGTGTAGTCTACAAATTAAATTCTAGGACGCTTACTTCAAAAGTGCAATTGTCCTTGTGTGGAATTTTCAAATTTATCCGTACTTAATGGTTAAGTAATCTATTAAAGTAATTTTTAAAACAAAAAGTAATGATCTTTTTGATAAACACACCCATCATAACCCCTTCTAACAATAACCTCTTTATTTTGAGGGGCTGTTAACTCTAAACAAACCCTATCACTAAAGAATACTGTAAACTTCACAACCCTTCAATTACAAAGGCTAAAAGATAAAGATCGTTGTGGAAGCTGGATTTACTAATTTTGTAGTTTATTTTTTAAAAAGGTTACTTTTTGTGATATCTACATCATTAAGAAAGGGTAATTTTGTAAATATTACTACAAGACATGGGCATTTTTGTCATCTCCATAAAAGGTAAAGTTGAAATTTTTACTAAAAGACAAAGGCACTCTAGAAATAAAATTCTTGGACACTTTCTTCAATTTTGCCATTGTACTTTGGTGAAAATTTCTAATTTTCCCTTGCTTAATGGTTAAGTTACTAATTAAAATAAATTTTTAAACAAAAAGTAACGGTGTTTTGTTAAACACACCCATCACAACCCCTTATAACATTAACCTTTGTATTTTGAGGGCTTATTAACTTTAAACAAACCCTATCACTAAGAGATAATCTAAACTTCACTACCCTTCAAATTACAAAGGTTAAAGATAGTGAGAGTTGTGAAGGGTGGATTTACAATTGTTGTTGTCTATTTTTTAAAACAAGTTACGTTTTGTAATATCTTCATCCTTAAGTAAGGTTAAATTTGAAAATATTACTTCAAGACAAGGGTTACATTTGTCTTCTCCATAAAGAATAAATTTGAAATTTTTGCTAAAAGACAATGGCACTCTACAAATAAAATTTCATAAGACTAACTTGTAAAATGGCATTGTACTATTGTAAAAATTTAAAATTTTCCCAGTCCTAATGGTTAAGTTGCCGATTAATATAATCTTTTAAACAAAAAGTAATGACTAGGGGATAATCTAAACTTTACAACCCTTCAAATTGCAAAGGTTAAAGATAGAGAGAGTTGTGAAGGGTGGATTTACTGATATTATGGTCTATTTTTTTATAAGGGTAATTTTGTATGTATTACTACAAGACAAGGAGTACTTTTGTCATATCTATAAAGGATAAAGTTGAAATTTTTATTAGAAGACAAGGGCACTGTACAAAAAAAATTTCAGGACACTAACTTTCAAAATGTCATTGTACTTTTGAAAAAATTTAAAATATGTTTCTGCTTAATTGTTAAGTAACCTATTAAAATAAATTTTTAAACAAAATGTAATAAATTTTTTGATCAACACACCCTTCACGACGCCTTCGAATTTTAACCTCTGTATTTTGAGGGGTTGTTAACTCTAGACAAATCCTATTACTAAGGGATAATCTAAACTTCACAACCCTTCAAATTACAAAGATTAAAGATAGAGTTATGAATGATGGATTTACTAATTTTGTAGTCTATTTTTTTTATAAAAGTTACTTTTTGTGAAATCTTCATCATCAAGTAAGTTGAATTTTTTAAATGTTGCTACAAGACAAGGGGTACTTTTGTCATCACCATAAAGGGAAAAGTTGAAAGTTTTACTAAACGACAGTGGCACTATACAAATAAAATTCATAGATGCTTACTTCAACAATGCCATTGTACTTTTGTGGAAATTTAAAATTTTTTCTTGCTTAATGGTTAAGTTATCTATTAAAATAATTTTTTAAACAAAAAATAATAATTTTTTTGATAAACACACCCACATCCCCTTCCAACTTTAACCTTTGTATTTTGAGATGTGGTGACCTAGACAAACCTTATCACTAAGGGATAAAATAAACTTCACAACCCTTCAATCTACATGGGTTAAAGGTTGAGGGAGTTGTTTAGTGTGGATTTATTAATTTTGTAGTATATTTTTTTTAAAAAAATTACTTTTGTGATATTTTCATCCATAAATCAGGGCAAATTTGTAAATATTACTACAGGATATGGGATACCTTTGTCATCTCCATGAAGGATAAAGTTTAAATTTTTAGTTGAAGGCAATGACACTCTATAAATAAAATTCCACGAGACTAACTTTCAAAACCCATTGTACTATTGTAAAATTTTAAAATTATTCCTTGCCTAATGATTAAGCTACATATTAAAAGAATTTTTAAAGCAATAATGACTAGGAGATAATCTGAACTTCACTATCCTTCAAATTGCAAAGGTTAAAAATAGAGAGAGTTGTGAAGGGTGGATTTACTAATATTGTAGTTTATTTTTTGAAAAAAAAAATTATTTTTTTGTTAAATAGTCAACATTAAGTAAGGGTAATTTTGTACAATCACTACAAGACCATGGGTACTTTTGTCATCTCCATAAAGGGTAAAGTTGAAATTTTTATTAAAAGACAAGGGAACTCTGCAAATAAAATTCCAAGACACTAACTTCCAAAGTGCCATTGTACTTTTGAAAAAAATTGAAATATTCCCTTTCTTAGTGGTTAAGTTATCAAATTAAAATAATTTTTTTAACAAAATGTAATAATCTTTTATATAAACACACCTTTCACAACGCCTTTGAATTTTATTACTTTTTCCTTAAAAACTTATTTTAATATGTAGCTTTCTATTAAGCAAGAGTAAATTTAATATTTTTACTAAAGTACAATGGTATTTTGGATGTTTGTTTACTGGAATTTTATCTGTATAGTGCCCTTGCCTTTAAGTAATGATTTCAACTTTACTCTTTAGAGAGATGACAAAAGTACCCCTTGTCTTGTAGTAATATTTACAAAATTATCCATACTTAATGATGAAGATATCACAAAAAGTAACTTTTTTTAAAAAAATAGACTACAAAATTTGTAAATCCACCCTTAACAACTTTCTCTATCTTTAACCTTTGTAATATGATGGGTTGTGAAATTTGGATTATCCCTTATTGATAGGGTTTGTCCAGAGTTAACAACCCCTCAAAATACATTGGTTAAAGTCATAAGGGGTTGTGATGGGTCTGTTTATCAAAAAAATCATTACTTTTTGTTTAAAAAATTATTTTAATAGGTAACTTAATCATTAAGCAAAGACAAATTTGAAATTTTCATAAAAGTACGATGGCATTTTGGAAGTTAGTGTCTTGAAATTTTATTTGTAAAGTGTACTTGTATTTTAGAAAAATTACAACTTTACCTTTTATGGAGATTACAAAAGTACCCCTTGTCTTGTAGTAATATTTACAAAATTGTCCTTATTTAATGATGAAAATATCGCAAAAAGTTACTTTTTTAAAAAATAGACTACAAAATTAGTAAATATCTTTAAAGTTTGTAATTTCAAGAGTTGTGATGTTTTGATTATCCCTTAGTAATAGGGTTTGTCTTGAGTTAACAACCCCTCAAAATACGAAGGGGTTGAGATTGGTGTGGTTATAAAATAGATCATTACTTTTTATTTAAAAATTTAGTTTAATTGTTAACTTAATCATTAAGCTAGTGCCAATTTGAAATTTTTACAAAACTACAATGGCATTTTTGAAGTTTGTGTCCAGGAATTTTATTTGTAGAGTGCCCATGTCTTTTGGTAAATATTTCAACTTTACTCTTCATGGAGATGACAAAAGTATCCCTAGTTCTGTAGTAATATTTACAAAATTACCTTAACTTAGTGATGAAGATATCACAAAAATTAATTTTTTTCAAAAAATAAACTACAAAATTAGTAAATCCACCCTTCACAACTCTCTCTATGTTTAACCTTGTAATTTGTAGGGTTGTGAAGGTTAGATTTTCCCTTAGTGATAGGGTTTGTTTAGAGTTAACAACCCCTTAAAATTGTTATAGTAAGAAGGAGAAGAAATTATTTAGTAGGTAATTTAACCATTCATCAAGGGCCAATTTGAAATTTTTACAGAAGTACAATGGCATTTAGAACTTAGTATCCTAAAATTTTTTTTTAGAGTGCCCTTGTCTTTTAGTAAAAATTTCAACTTTACCCATTTTGGAGATGACAAAAGTACCCCTTGTCTTTTAGTAATATTTACAAAATTACCCTTCCTTAGTGCTGAAGATATCACAAAAAGAAATATTTTCAAAAAAATAGACTACAAAATTTGGGACTGGTGAGATATTAACTCTGCTCGGGTGTCTTCACGAGGCGTACAACAAATCAAAATGCTCACAAATTTTGAGCGTGATCCAATTTGGGATAGGTGAGATATGGACCCCTAAAGTCACTGCTCTTGACTGTTAAAACAGTCACCTTTAATGATGTTTTGGTGTAGGGTAGCCACACGGGAATAATGTGCGGCTTATCTTTTTTCGGTATTGTACTCATAACGTTGTTCTGGAGTGCCCGATTAAGCCGAAACTTGACCCATAGAGGTTTTCGACCGTGGCGGATCCAATGACAGTGGTCCTATAGCTGTTTGACACACCAAAAATATAGTTCTAGTTACAGGTTCATTTCAGGGTGCTAGAGGCTAATTTCGAAATTGTTTATTTGTGTTTACTGCCTTAGAAATGTCTAGTACAAATGAAACTTGGGAGGTGGCCTCTTGGAGTGCTTATGAAGATCTTGACTAATTCGAGGACAATTCTAAGACTGTCGAGAGTAACAGTGTATGTTAAGGCTTTAATGACCTGCTTCCTCTTTATTCCGCATCAGAGACCAAGGTGTTGAAAATTGTATTCAAACAGAGTTAACAACCCCACACAATACATAGATTAAAGTTAAAAGGGGTGGTGATGGGTGCGTTTATGAAAAAGATTACTACTTTAACAATTATTTTAATAGGTAACTTACCCATTAAGAAAGGGCAAATTTAAAATTTAACAAAAGTACAATGGCATTTTGGAAGTTTTTCTCTACGAATTTTGTTTGTAAAATGCCCTTGTCTTTTAATAAAAATTTCAACTTTACCCTTTATGGAGATGACAAAAATATCCCTGGTCTTGTAGTAATATTTAAAAAATTACCCTTACTTAATGATGAAAAAATCACAAAAAGTAGTTTTTTTAAAAAATAGACTACAAAATTAGTAAATCCACAATTCACAACTCTCTGTATCTTTAACCTTTGTAATTTTAAGGGTCGTGAAGTTTAGATTATCCCTTAGTGATAGGGTTTGTCTGAAGTTAACATCGCCTCTAAATACAACGGTTAAAGTTAGAAGGGGTTGTGACGGGTCTGTTTATAAAAAAGAACAACACCTTTTTTTTAAACAAGGGAATATTCGAAATTTTTACAAAAGTACAATGGCATTTTAGAAGTTGGTGTCTTGGAATTTTATTTTTAGAGTGCCTATGTCTTTTAGTAAAAATTTCAACTTTACCCATTATGGAGATGACAAAAGTACCCCATATCTGGTAGTAATATTTACAAACTCTCCCTTACTTAATAACGAGGATATCACAAAACATAACGTTTTTTTAAAAAATAGACTACAAAATTAGTTAATACACCCTTCACAAGCATCTCTTTCGTTAACCATTGTAATTTGAAAGGTTGTGATGTTGAGATTATCCCTTAGTGATAGGGTTTGTTTAGCATTAACAACCACTCAAAATACAAAGATAAAAGTTGGAAGGAGTTGTGATGAGTGTAATTATCAAAAAGATCATTACTTATTGTTTAAGAAATTATTTTCATAGTTAACTTAACTATTAAGCAAGGGAACATTAGAAATTTTTAATAAAGTACAATCGAATTTTTGAAGTTAGTGTTTTATTTGTATAGTGCCCTTGCCTTTTAGTAAAAATTTTAACTTTACCACCCTTTAAGGTGAAATTTTTAATAAAGTACAATGGAATTTTTGAAGTTGGTGTTTTATTTGTACAGTGCCCTTGCCTTTTAGTAAAAATTTTAACTTTACCACCCTTTAAGGTGAAGACAAAAATACCCCTTGTCTTGTAGTAATACTTACAAAATTGCCCTTACTTAATGGTCAAGAAATCACAAATAGTAACCTTTTTTAAAAAGTAGAGTGCAAATTAGTAAATCCTACCTTCACAACTCTCTCTATCTTGAACTTTTGTAATTTGAAGGTTTGTGAGGTTTAGATTAACCTTTAGTGATAGGGTTTGTCTAGAGTTAACAACCCCTCAAAATACAAAGATTAAATTTAGAAGGGGTTGTGAGGGGTGTGCTTCCCAAAAAAAATCAGTATTTTTTGTTTAAATTATTTTAATAGAAAACTTAACCATTAAACAAAGGAAAATTTGAAATTTATAGGTAAGTAGAGTGGCATTATGGAAGTTAGTGTCCTAGAATTTTATTGTAGAGGGACCTTGTCTTTTAGTAAAAATTTTAACTTTACTCTTTTTGGAGATGACAAAAGTGCCCCTTGTTTCGTAGTAATATTTAAAAATTGGCCTGACTTAATGATGAAGAGATCACAAAAAGTAACTTTTTTAAGAAAATAGAATACAAAATTAGTAAATCCACCTTTCACATTTCTCTCTATTTTTAACCTTTGTAATTTGTAGGGTTGTGAAGATAGATTATCCCTTAGTGATAGGGTTTGTCTAGAGCTAAGAACCCCTCAAAATACAAAGGTTAAAGTTAGAAGGGGTTGTGATGGGTGTTTTTATCAAAAAGATCATTACTTTTTAGTTAAAAAATTATTTCAATAGGTAATATAACCATTAACCAACGACAAATTTGAAATTTCTACAAAAGTACAATGGCATTATGGAAGCTAGTGTCCTTCAATTGTATTTGTAGAGTGCCCTAGTCTTTTACTAAAATTTCAACTTTACCCTTTATGGAGATACAAAATTACACCTTATCTTGTAGTAATAGTTAAAAACATCCCTTATTTAATGATGAAGATATCACAAAAAGTAACTTTTTTAAAAAAATAGACAACAAAATTAGTAAATCCGCCTGCACAACTCTCTCTATATTTAACTTTTGTAATTTTAAGGCTTGTGAAGTTTAGATTATCCCTTAGTGATAGGGTTTGTTTAGAGTTAACAACCACAAAATGTGAAGGTTCAAGTTAGAAGGGGTTGTGATGGGCGTGTTTATCAAAAATAGCATTACTTTTGTTTGAAAAATTATTGCAATAGGTAAGTTAACAATTAAGCAAAGACAAATTTGAAATGTTTACAAAAGTACAATGGCATTTTGCAAGCTAGTGTCCTGAAATTTTTTTTGTAAAGTGTTGTTGTGTTGTAATTAAAATTTCAACTTAACTGTTTATGGAGTTGACAAAGGTACCACTTATCTCGTAGTAATATTTACAAAATTGCCCTTACATAATGATTAAGTTAATACAAAAAGTAAGGGCAACTTTGAAATTTTAATAAAAGTATACTAGGATTTTGGAAGTTAGTGTCCTGAAATTTTATTTATAGAGCGCCTTTGTCTTTTAGTAAAAATTTCAACTTTACTCTTTATGGAGATGAGAAAAGTACAACTTGTCTTGTAGTAATATTTAAAAAATTGCCCTTACTTATTGATGAAGATATCACAAGAAGTAACATTTTTGAAAAAATAGACCGTAAATTAGTAAATCCACCATTCACAACTCTCTCTATCTTTAATCATTTTTAATTTGAAGGGTTGTGAAGTTTAGATTATCCCTTAGGGATAGGGTTTGTCTAGAGTTAGCAATCCCTAAAAATACAAAGATTAAATTTAGAAGGGGTTGTAATGGGTGTGTTTATCAAAAATATTAGTACTTTTTTGTTTAAATTATTTAAATAGAAAACTTAACTATTAACCAAGGTAAATTTGATATTTTTCCGTAGGTAGAATGACATTTTGGAAGTGAGTGTTCAAGAATTTTATTTGCAGAGTGACTTTGTTATTTAGTAAACTTTTCAACTTTACCCTTTATGGAGATTACAAAAGTACTCATTGTTTTGTAGTAATATTCACAAAAAGTAACTTTTTTTAATAAAATAGACTATAAAATTAGTGAGACCACCTTTCACAATTTTCTCTACTTTAACCTTTGTAATTTGAAGCGTTGTGAAGTTTAGATTATCCCTTAGTGATAGGGTTTGTCTAGAATTAACATCCCCTCTAAATACAACGGTTAAAGTTAGAAGAAGTTGTGATGGGTCTGTTATAAAAAAGATCATTACTTTTTATTTTAGCGAGGGAATATTCGAAATTTTTACAAAAGTACAATGGCATTTTAGAAGTTAGTGTCTTGGAATTTTATTTTTAGAGTGCCCATGTCTTTTAGTAAAAATTTCAACTTTACCCATTATGGAGATGACACAAGTACCCCACGTCTGGTAGTAATATTTATAAAGATTCCCTTACTTAATAACGAGGATATCACAAAACGTAACATTTTTTTAAAAAATAGACTACAAAATTAATTAATCCACCCTTCACAAGCATCTCTTTCGTTAACTATTGTAATTTGAAAGGTTGTGATGTGGAGATTATCCCCTAGTGATAGGGTTTGTCTAGAATTAACAACCACTCAAAATGCAAAGGTAAAAGTCGAAAGAGGTTGTGATGAGTGTGTTTATCAAAAAGGTAATTACTTATTGTTTAAAAAATTATTTTTATAGTTAACTTAACTATTAAGCAAGGAAAAATTAAATTTTTTTACAAAAGTGCCCTTACTTAATGACAAAGACATCACAAATAGTAACTTTTTTAAATAAATAGAGTGCAAAATAGTAAATCCTCCCTTGGCAATTCTCTCTCTCTTTAGCTTTTGTATTTGATGGTTTGCTAAGTTTAGATTATCCCTTAGTGATAGGGCTTGTCTATAGTTAACAACCCCTCAAAATACAAAGATTGAATTTAGAAGGGGTTGTGATGGGTGTGTTTATAAAAAAGATCAGTACTTTTTGTTTAAATTATTATAATAGAAAACTTAACAATTAAACAAAGAAAAATTTGAAATTTTTAGGTAAGTAGAGTGGCATTTTGGAAGTAAATGTCCTAGAATTTTATTTGTAGAGTGATCTTATCTTTTAGTAAAAATTTCAACTTTATCCTTTTTGGAGATGACAAAAATACCCTTTGTTTTGTAGTAATATTTAGAAAATTTCCCTTAATGATGATAAGATCACAAAAAGTAACTTTTTTTAAAAAATTAGAATACAAAATTAGTAAATCCACCTTTCACAATTCTCTCTACCTTTAACCTTTTTAATTTGAAGGGTTGTAAAGTTTAGATTATCCCTTAGTGATAGGGTTTGTCTAGAGTTAAGAACCCCTTAAAATACAAAGGTTAAAAAACAAAGGTTAAAGTTAGGGGTTGTGATGGGTATTTTTATCAAAAAGTTCATTACTTTTTAGTTAAAAAATTATTTCAATAGGTAATATAACCATTAACCAACGGCAAATTTGAAATTTTTACAAAAGTACAATGGCATTTTGGAAGCTAATGTCTTTCAATTTTATTTGTAGAGTGCCCTGATCTTTTAGTAAAATTTCAACTTTACCCTTTATGGAGATGACAAAATTACACCTTATTTTGTAGTAATATTTAAAAACATGCCCTTACTTAATGATGAAGATATCACAAAAAGTAACTTTTTTAAAAAAAATGGACAACAAAATTAGTAAATCCACCTTCATAACTCTCTCTATATTTAACTTTTGTAATTTGAAGGCTTGTGAAGTTTAGATTATCCCTTGGTGATAGGGTTTGTCTAGAGTTAACAACTCCACAAAATGTGATGGGTGTGTTGATAAAAAATATCATTACTATTTGTTTAAAAAATTATTGCAATAGGTAAGTTAGTCATTAAGTAATGATAATGGTATTTTGCAAGTTAGTGTCCTGGAATTTTATTTGAAAGGTGTTGTTGTCTTTTAATTAAAATTTCAACTTAACCATTTATGGAGTTGACAAAGGTACCCCTTATTTCGTAGTAATATTTACAAAATAGACCTTTCTTAATGATGAAGATAACGTAAATAGTAAGGGCAACTTTGAAATTCTTATAAGAGTACACTTGCATTTTGGAAGTCAGTGTCCTTGAATTTTATTTAAAGAGCGCCTTTGTCTTTTAGTAAAAGTTTCAACTTTACTTTTTATGGAGATGAGAAAAGTACAACTTGTCTTGTAGTAATATTTATAAAATTGCCCTTACTTAATGATGAAGATATCACAAGAAGTAACATTTTTGAAATGTAGTAGATCGCAAATTAGTAAATCCACCATTCACAACTCTCTCTATCTTTAACCTTTTTTAATTTGAAGGATTGTGAAGTTTAGATTATCCCTTAGGGATAGGGTTTGTCTAGAGTTAACAATCCCTCAAAATACAAAGATTAAATTTAGAAGCAGCTGTGATGGGTGTGTTTATAAAAAAGATTAGTACTCTTTGTTTAAATTACTTTAATAAGAAACTTAACCATTAAACAAAGGAAAATTTGAAATTTTTACGTTAGTAGAATGACATTTTGGAATTTAGTGTTCTAGAATTTTATTTGGAGAGTGACTTTGTTATTTAGTATACTTTTCAACTTTACCCTTTATAGAGAGGACAAAAGTACTCATTGTTTTGTATTAATATTCACAAAAAGTAACTCTTTTAAAAAAAATAGACTACGAAATTAGTAAAACCATCTTTCACAATTTTCTCTACTTTAGCCTTTGTAATTTGAAGGGTTGTGAAGTTTAGATTATCCCTTAGTGATAGGGTGTTTTTCAGGAGTTAACAACCCATCAAAATTCAAAGGTTAAAGTTAGAAGGGGTTGTGATGGGTATGTTTATCATAAAGATCATTACTTTTTTTTTAGATAATTGTTTTAATAAGTAATTTAACCATTAAACAAGGACAAGTTTAAAAAGTTTACAAAAGTACAATGGCATTTTTGATGTTAGGGTCCAAGAATTTTATTTGTAGAGTGCCATTGTCTTTTAATAAAAATTTCAACTTCATGCTTTCTGGAGATGTCAAAAGTATCCCTTGTCTTGTAGTAATATTTACGAAGTTGCACATACTTATTGATGAAGATATCACAAAAAGTAATTTTTAAAAAAATTGGACTACAAAATTAGTTAATCCACTCGCCACAACTCTCTTTATCATTAACCTTTGTAATTTGAAGGGTTGTGATGTTTAGATTATCCCTTAGTGAGAGGGTTTGTCTAGAGTTAACAACCCTTCAAAATGCAAATGTCAAAGTTTTATGGTGTTGTGAGAGGTATGTTTATCAAAAAGATCATTCCTTATTGTTTAAAAAATTATTTTAATAGCTAACTTAACTACTAAGCAAGGGCAAAGTAGGATGGCATTTTGATAGTTAGTGTCCTTGAATTTTATTTCTAGAGTGCCCTTGTCTTCTAGTAAAAATTTTAATTTTACCCTTTAAAGTGATGATAAAAATACCCCTTGTCTTGTAGTAATATTTACAAAATTGCGCTTACTTAAGGATGAGGACATCACAAATAGTAACTTTTTTAAAAAAATAGAGTGAAAATTAGTAAATCCGCCCCTCACAACTCTCTCTTTCTTTAACCTTTTTTAATTTGAAGGGTTGTGAAGTTTAAATTATCCCTTAGTGATAGGGTTTGTCAAGAGTTAACAACCCCTCAAAATACAAAGATTAAAGTTAGAAGGAGTTGTAATGGGTGTGTTTATCAAAAAAATCATTACTTTTTGTTTAAAAATTTATTTAAAAAGTAGACTGCAAAATTAGAAAATCCACAATTAAAAATTCTCTCTATCATAAACCTTTGTAATTTGAAACGTTGTGAAGTTTAGATTAACCCTGAGTGATAGGGTATGTCTAGAGTTAACAACCCCAAAAAATAAAAATTTTAGAGTTAGAAGGGGTTGTGATGGGTGTGTTTATGAAAAAGATTATTACTTTTTATATGAAAAATTATTTTAATTGCTAACTTAACCATTAAGCACCGCAAATTATAAATATTTACAAAAGTCTAATTGCATTTTGGAAGTGAAGTCTCCAAGAATTTTGTTTGTAAAGTGCCATTGTCTTTTAGTAAAAATTTCAACTTAACCCTTTGTAGATATATTTACTAAATTGTCTTTACTTATTGATGAAGATATCACAAAAAGTAACTTTTTTTAAAAAAAATATACTACGAAATTATTAAATCCACGCTTCACAAATCTCTCTGTCTTTAACCATTTGTAATTTGAAAGGTTGTTAAATTTACACTAACCCTCAGTGATAAGGTTTGTCTAAACTTAACAACCACAAAAAATACAAAGGTTAAAGTTATAAGGGGTTGTGATGGGTGTGTTTATCAAAAAGAGAAGTACTTTTTGTTTAAATTTTTTTTTTATTAGGTGACTTAATCATTATGCGACGGAAAATTTGAAATTTTTACAAAAGTAGAATGACATTTTCGAAAATTTGAAATTTTTACCAAAGTAGAATGACATTTTAGTGTCCTAAAATGTTTTTTTTAGAATGCTCTTGTCTTTTAGTAAAAATTTCAACTATACCCTTGATGGAGATGACTAAAGTACCTCTTGTCTTATAGTAATATTTACAAAATTACACTTATTAAATGTTGAAGATATCACAAAAAATAACTTTTTTTAAAAAATAGACTACAAAATTAGTTAATCCACCATTCACAACTCTCTCTATCTTTAACCTGTATAATTTGAAGAGTTGTGAAGTTTTTATTATCCCTCAGTGATAGGGTTTGTCTAAAGTTAACAACTCCTCAAAATGCAAATGTTAAAGTTAGAAGGGGTTGTGATGGGTGTGTTTATAAAAAAGATCATTAGTTTGTGTTTAAACAATTTTTTCAATAGACAACTAAACAATTAAGGTAGGGCAACTTTTAAATTTTTACAAAGTACATTGGCATTTAGGAAGTTAGTGCCATTGAATTTTATTTGTAGCGGGCCCTTGTCTTTTAGTTAAAAATTGAACTTTACCATTTATGGTGATGACAAACTACCCGTTATCTTATAGTACAACTTACAAAATTGCAGTTACTTATTGATGAAAAGAAAACAAAAAGTAAGGGCAAATTTGAGATTTTAACTACAATTGTATTTTGGAAGTTAGTGTTCTGGAATTTTATTTGGAAAGTGCCCTTATCTTTTAGTAAAAATTTCAACTTTTTACTTTATGGAGATGATAAAAGTACCCCTTCTTTTGTAGTAATATTTACAAAACTCCCCTTACATAATGATGAAGATATCACAAAATGTAACTTTTTCACAAAATATACTACAAAATGAGTAAATTCACCCTTCACAACTCTTTACTTTTTATTTGAAAAATTATTTTAATTGGTAACTTAATCGTTAAGCACTGCAAATTATAAATATTTACAAAAGTCTAATTGCATTTTGAAAATGAAGTTTCCAAGAATTTTGTTTGTAAAGTGCCATTGTCTTTTAGTAAAAATTTCAACTTAACCCTTTGTAGATATATTTACTAAATTTTCTTTACTTATTGATGAAGATATCACAAAAAGTAACTTTTTTTAAAAAAAATATACTACGAAATTATTAAATCCACGCTTCACAAATCTCTCTGTCTTTAACCAATTGTAATTTGAAAGGTTGTGAAATTTAGATTAACCTTTAGTGATAAGGTTTGTCTAAACTTAACAACCACACAAAATACAAAGGTTAAAGTTATAAGGGGTTGTGATGGGTGTGTTTATCAAAAAGACCAGTACTTTTTGTTTAAAATTTTTTTTTATTAGGTGACTTAATCATTATGCGAGGGAAAATTTGAAATTTTTACAAAAGTAGAATGACAATTTCGAAATTAGTGTCCTAAAATGTTTTTTTTAGAATGCTCTTGTCTTTTAGTAAAAATTTCAACTATACCCTCGGGGGAGATGACTAAAGTACCTCTTGTCTTATAGTAATATTTACAAAATTACACTTATTAAATATTGAAGATATCACAAAAAATAACTTTTTTAAAAAAATAGACTATAAAATTAGTTAATTCACCATTCACAACTCTCCCTATCTTTAACCTGTATAATTTGAAGGGTTGTGAAGTTTTTATTATCCCTCTGTGATAGGGTTTGTCTAAAGTTAACAACCCCTCAAAATGCAAATGTTAAAGTTAGAAGGGGTGTGATGGGTGTGCTTATAAAAAAGATCATTACTTTTTGTTTAAACAATTTTTTCAATAGACAACTAAACAATTAAGGTAGGGCAACTTTTAAATTTTTACAAAGTACATTGGCATTTAGGAAGTTAGTGCCATTGAATTTTATTTGTAGAGGGCCCTTGTCTTTTAGTAAAAAATTCAACTTTACCATTTATGGTGATGACAAAGTACCCCTTATCTTATATTACAATTTACAAAATTACAGTTACTTATTGATGAAGATAACACAAAAAGTAAGGGCCAATTTGAAATTTTAACTACAATTGTATTTTGGAAGTTAGTGTTCTGGAATTTTATTTGGAAAGTGCCCTTATCTTTTAGTAAAAATTTCAACTTTTTCCTTTATGGAGATGATAAAAGTACCCCTTCTTTTGTAGTAATATTTACAAAATTCCCCTTACATAATGATGACGATATCACAAAATGTAACTTTTTTACAAAATAGACTACAAAATTAGTAAATTCACCCTTCACAACTCTTTACTTTTTATTTGAAAAATTATTTTAATTCGTAACTTAACCGTTAAGCACTGCAAATTATAAATATTTACAAAAGTCTAATTGCATTTTGGAAGTGAAGTCTCCAAGAATTTTATTTGTAAAGTGCCATTCTCTTTTAGTAAAAATTTCAACTTAACCCTTTGAAGATATATTTACTAAATCGTCTTTACTTATTGATGAAGATATCAAAAAAAGTAACTTTTTTTTAAAAAAAATATACTACGAAATTATTAAATCCACGCTTCACAAATCTCTCTGTCTTTAGCCATTTGTAATTTGAAAGGTTGTGAAATTTAGATTAACCCTTAGTGATAAGGTTTGTCTAAACTTAACAACCACACAAAATACAAAGGTTAAAGTTATAAGGGGTTGTGATGGGTGTGTTTATCAAAAAGAGCAGTACTTTTTGTTTAAATTTTTTTTTTATTAGGTGACTTAATCATTATGCGAGGGAAAATTTGAAATTTTTACAAAAGTAGAATGACAATTTCGAAAATAGTGTCCTAAAATGTTTTTTTTATAATGCTCTTGTCTTTTAATAAAAATTTCAACTATACCCTGGATGGAGATGACTAAAGTACCCCTTGTCTTATAGTAATATTTACAAAATTACACTTATTAAATGTTGAAGATATCACAAAAACTAAGTTTTTTAAAAACATAGACTACAAAATTAGTTAATCCACCATTCACAACTTTCTCGATCTTTAACCTGTATAATTTGAAGGGTTGTTAACTTTTTATTGTCCCTCAGTGACAGGGTTTGTCTAAAGTTAACAACCCCTCAAAATGCAAATGTTAAAGTTAGAAGGGGTTGTGATGGGTGTGTTTATAAAAAAAGATTATTACTTTTTGTTTAAACAATTTTTTCATTAGACAACTATACAATTAAGGTAGGGCAACTTTTAAATTTTTACAAAGTACATTGGCATTTAGGAAGTTAGTGCCATTGAATTTTATTTGTAGAGGGCCCTTGTCTTTTAGTTAAAAATTCAACTTTACCATTTATGGTGATGACAAAGTACCCCTTATCTTATAGTACAATTTACAAAATTGCAGTTACTTATTGATGAAGATAACACAAAAAGTAAGGGCAAATTTGAAATTTTAATCACAATTGTATTTTGCAAGTTAGTGTTCTGGAATTTTATTTGGAAAGTGCCCTTATCTTTTAGTAAAAATTTAAACTTTTTCCTTTATGGAGATGATAAAAGTACCCTTTCTGTTGTAGTAATATTCACAAAATTCCCCTTACATAATGATGAAGATATCACAAAATGTAACTTTTTTTATAAAATAGACTACAAAATTAGTAAATTCACCCTTCACAACTCTTTACTTTTTATTTGAAAAATAATTTTAATTCGTAACTTAACCGTTAAGCACTGCAAATTATAAATATTTACAAAAGTCTAATTGCATTTTGGAAGTGAAGTCTCCAAGAATTTTGTTTGTAAAGTGCCATTGCCTTTTAGTAAAAATTTAAACTTAACCCTTTGTAGATATATTTACTAAATTGTCTTTACTTATTGATGAAGATATCACAAAAAGTAACTTTTTTTAAAAAAAATATACTACGAAATTATTAAATCCACGCTTCCCAAATCTCTCTGTCTTTAACCATTTGTAATTTGAAAGGTTGTGAAATTTAGATTAACCCTTAGTGATAAGGCTTGTCTAAACTTAACAACCACACAAAACACAAAGGTTAAAGTTATAAGGGGATGTGATGGGTGTGTTTATCAAAAAGAGAATTACTTTTTGTTTAAAATTTTTTTTATTAGGTGACTTAATCATTGTGCGAGGGAAAATTTGAAATTTCTACAAAAGTAGAATGACATTTTCGAAATTAGTGCCCTAAAATGTTTTTTTAGAATGCTCTTGTCTTTTAGTAAAAATTTCAACTATACCCTTGATGGAGATGATTAAAGTACCTCTTGTCTTATAGTAATATTTACAAAATTACGCTTATTAAATGTTGAAGATATCACAAAAAATAACTTTTTTAAAAAAATAGACTACAAAATTAGTTAATCTACCATTCACAACTCTCTCTATCTTTAACTTGTATAATTTGAAGGGTTGTGAAGTTTTTATTATCCCTCAGTGATAGGGTTTGTCTAAAGTTAACAACCCCTCAAAATGCAAATGTTAAAGTTAGAAGGGGTTGTGATGGGTGTGTTTATAAAAAAGATCATTACTTTTTGTTTAAACAAATTTTTCAATAGACAACTAAACAATTAAGGTAGGGCAACTTTTAAATTTTTACAAAGTACATTGGCATTTAGGAAGTTAGTGCCATTGAATTTTAATTGTAGAGGGCCCTTGTCTTTTAGTTAAAAATTCAACTTTACCATTTATGGTGATGACAAAGTACCCCTTATCTTATAGTACAATTTACAAAATTGCAGTTACTTATTGATGAAGATAACACAAAAAGTAAGGGCAAATTTGAAATTTTAACTACAATTGTATTTTGGAAGTTAGTGTTCTGGAATTTTATTTGGAAAATGCCCTTATCTTTTAGTAATAATTTCAACTTTTTCCTTTATGGAGATGATAAAAGTACCCCTTCTTTTGTAGTAATATTTCCAAAATTCCCCTTACATAATGATGAAGATATCGCAAAATGTAACTTTTTTACAAAATAGACTACAAAATTAGTAAATTCACCCTTCACAACTCTTTACTTTTTATTTGAAAAATTATTTTAATTGGTAACTTAACCGTTAAGCACTGCAAATTATAAATATTTACAAAAGTCTAATTGCATTTTGGAAGTGAAGTCTCCAAGAATTTTGTTTGTAAAGTGCCATTGTCTTTTAGTAAAAATTTCAACTTAACCCTTTGTAGATATATTTACTAAATTGTCTTTACTTATTGATGAAGATATCACAAAAAGTAACTTTTTTTATAAAAAATATACTACGAAATTATTAAATCCACGCTTCACAAATCTCTCTGTCTTTAACCATTTGTAATTTGAAAGGTTGTGAAATTTAGATTAACCCTTAGTGATAAGGTTTGTCTAAACTTGACAACCACACAAAATACAAAGGTTAAAGTTATAAGGGGATGTGATGGGTGTGTTTATCAAAAAGAGCAGTACTTTTTGTTTAAAATTTTTTTTTATTAGGTGACTTAATCATTATGCGAGGGAAAATTTGAAATTTTTACAAAAGTAGAATGACATTTTCGAAATTAGTGCCCTAAAATGTTTTTTTAGAATGCTCTTGTCTTTTAGTAAAAATTTCAACTATACCCTTGATGGAGATGATTAAAGTACCTCTTGTCTTATAGTAATATTTACAAAACTACGCTTATTAAATGTTGAAGATATCACAAAAAATAACTTTTTTAAAAAAATAGACTACAAAATTAGTTAATCTACCATTCACAACTCTCTCTATCTTTAACCTGTATAATTTGAAGGGTTGTGAAGTTTTTATTATCCCTCAGTGATAGGGTTTGTCTAAAGTTAACAACCCCTCAAAATGCAAATGTTAAAGTTAGAAGGGGTTGTGATGGGTGTGTTTATAAAAAGGATCATTACTTTTTGTTTAAACAATTTTTTCAATAGACAACTAAACAATTAAGGTAGGGCAACTTTTAAATTTTTACAAAGTACATTGGCATTTAGGAAGTTAGTGCTATTGAATTTTATTTGTAGAGGGCCCTTGTCTTTTAGTTAAAAATTCAACTTTACCATTTATGGTGATGACAAAGTACCCCTCATCTTATAGTACAATTTACAAAATTGCAGTTACTTATTGATGAAGATAACACAAAAAGTAAGGGCAAATTTGGAATTTTAACTATAATTGTATTTTGGAAGTTAGTGTTCTGGAATTTTATTTGGAAAATGCCCTTATCTTTTAGTAAAAATTTCAACTTTTTCCTTTATGGATATGATAAAAGTACCCTTTCTGTTGTAGTAATATTTACAAAATTCCCCTTACATAATGATGAAGATATCAAATAGACTACAAAATTAGTAAATTCACCCTTCACAACTCTCTACTCTTTATTTAAAAAATTATTTTAATTGGTAACTTAACCGTTAAGCACTGCAAATTATAAATATTTACAAAAGTCTAATTGCATTTTTGAAGTGAAGTCTCCAAGAATTTTGTTTGTAAAGTGCCATTGTCTTTTAGTAAAAATTTCAACTTAACCCTTTGTAGATATATTTACTAAATTGTCTTTACTTATTGATGAAGATATCACACAAAGTAACTTTTTTTAAAAAAAATATACTATGAAATTATTAAATCCACGCTTCACAAATCTCTCTGTCTTTAACCATTTGTAATTTGAAAGGTTGTGAAATTTAGATTAACCCTTAGTGATAAGGTTTGTCTAAACTTAACAACCACACAAAATACAAAGGTTAAAGTTATAAGGGGTTGTGATGGGTGTGTTTATCAAAAAGAGCAGTACTTTTTGTCCAAAATTTTTTTTTATTAGGTGACTTAATCATTATGCGACGGAAAATTTTAAATTTTTACAAAAGTAGAATGACATTTTCAAAATTAGTGCCCTAAAATGTTTTTTTTAGAATGCTCTTGTCTTTTAGTAAAAATTTCAACAATACCCTTGATGGAGATGACTAAAGTACCTCTTGTCTTATAGTAATATTTACAAAATTACGCTAATTAAATGTTCAAGATATCACAAAAAATAACTTTTTTAAAAAAATAGACTACAAAATTAGTTAATCTACCATTCACAACTCTCTCTATCTTTAACCTGTATAATTTGAAGGGTTGTGAAGTTTTTATTATCCCTCAGTGACAGGGTTTGTCTAAAGTTAACAACCCCTCAAAATGCAAATGTTAAAGTTAGAAGGGGTTGTGATGGGTGTGTTTATAAAAAAGATCATTACTTTTTGTTTAAACAACTTTTTCAATAGACAACTAAACAACTAAGGTAGGGCAACTTTTAAATTTTTACAAAGTACATTGGCATTTAGGAAGTTAGTGCCATTGAATTTTATTTGTAGAGGGCCCTTGTCTTTTAGTTAAAAATTCAACTTTACCATTTATGGTGATGACAAAGTACCCCTTATTTTATAGTACAATTTACAAAATTGCAGGTACTTATTGGTGAAGATAACACAAAAAGTAAGGGCAAATTTGAAATTTTAACTACAATTGTATTTTGGAAGTTAGTGTTCTGGAATTTTACTTGGAAAGTGCCCTTATCTTTTAGTAAAAATTTCAACTTTTTCCTTTATGGAGATGATAAAAGTACCCTTTCCGTTGTAGTAATATTTACATAATTCCCCTTACATAATGATGAAGATATCACAAAATGTAACTTTTTTACAAAATAGACTACAAAATTAGTAAATTCACCCTTCACAACTCTTTACTCTTTATTTGAAAAATTATTTTAATTGGTAACTTAACCGTTAAGCACTGCAAATTATAAATATTTACAAAAGTCTAATTGCATTTTGGAAGTGAAGTCTCCAAGAATTTTGTTTGTAAAGTGCCTTTGTCTTTTAGTAAAAATTTCAACTTAACCCTTTGTAGATATATTTACTAAATTGTCTTTACTTATTGATGAAGATATCACAAAAAGTAACTTTTTTTAAAAAAATATATACTACGAAATTATTAAATCCACGCTTCACAAATCTCTCTGTCTTTAACCATTTGTAATTTGAAAGGTTGTGAAATTTAGATTAACCCTTAGTGATAAGGTTTGTCTAAACTTAACAACCACACAAAATACAAAGGTTAAAGTTCTAAGGGGTTGTGATGGGTGTGTTTATCAAAAAGAGCAGTACTTTTTGTCCAAAATTTTTTTTTATTAGGTGACTTAATTTTTATGCGAGGGAAAATTTGAAATTTTTACATAAGTAGAATGACATTTTCGAAATTAGTGCCCTAAAATGTTTTTTTTAGAATGCTCTTGTCTTTTAGTAAAAATTTCAACAATACCCTTGATGGAGATTACTAAAGTACCTCTTGTCTTATAGTAATATTTACAAAATTACGCTGATTAAATGTTGAAGATATCACAAAAAATAACTTTTTTAAAAAAATAGACTACAAAATTAGTTAATCTACCATTCACAACTCTCTCTATCTTTAACCTGTATAATTTGAAGGGTTGTGAAGTTTTTATTATCCCTCAGTGATAGGGTTTGTCTAAAGTTAACAACCACTCAAAATGCAAATGTTAAAGTTAGAAGGGGTTGTGATGGGTGTGTTTATAAAAAAGATCATTACTTTTTGTTTAAACAACTTTTTCAATAGACAACTAAACAATTAAGGTAGGGCAACTTTTAAATTTTTACAAAGTACATTGGCATTTAGGAAGTTAGTTCCATTGAATTTTATTTGTAGAGGGCCCTTGTCTTTTAGTTAAAAATTCAACTTTACCATTTATGGTGATGACAAAGTACCCCTTATCTTATAGTACAATTTACAAAATTGCAGTTACTTATTGTTGAAGATAACACAAAAAGTAAGGGCAAATTTGAAATTTTAACTACAATTGTATTTTGGAAGTTAGTGTTCTGGAATTTTATTTGGAAAGTGCCCTTATCTTTTAGTAAAAATTTCAACTTTTTCCTTTATGGAGATGATAAAAGTACCCCTTCTTTTGTCGTAGTATTTACAAAATTCCACTTACATAATGATGAAGATATCACAAAATGTAACTTTTTTACAAAATAGACTACAAAATTAGTAAATTCACCCTTCACAACTTTCTTTGTCTAACCTTAGTGATTTGAAGGGTTGTAAAGTTTACATTATGCCTTAGTTATAATGTTTATCTAGAGTTAACAATCCCTCAAAATACAAACTTTAAAGTTGGAAGGGGTTGTGATGGGTGTGTTTATGAAAAAGATCATTACTTTTTGTCTAAAATATTATTTTAATTATAAATTTAACCATTAGGAAATGGCCAGTTTGAAATTTTTACAAAGTACAATGGTATTTTGGAAGTTAGTATCCTGAAATTTTATTTTTAGAGTGCCCTTGTGTTTCAGTAAAAATTTCCACTTCACCCTTTTTGGAGAGAACGAAAGTACCCCTTGTTTAGTAGTATTATTTACAAAATTGCCCTTACTTAATGAAGAAGATATCACCAAATGTAACTTTTTTAAAAAAATAAACTACAAAATTAGTAAATCTACCCTTCACAACTCTTTCAATCTTTAACTTTTGCGATTTGAAGGGTTGTGAAGTTTATATTATGCCTTAGTAATAGCGTGCCTTAGTGATAGTGTTTGTTGAGAGTTAAGAACCCCTTAAAATACAAAATGTCAAAGATGGAAGGGGTTGTGATGGGTGTGTTTATGAAAAAGATCACTACATTTTTTTAAAAAAAATTATTTTAATAGGAAAGTTAACCATTAAACAAGGGAAAATTTGAAACTACGACAAAAGTACAATGACATTTTGAAAGTTATTGTCCTTGAATTTTATTTGTAGAGTGCCTTTGTCTTGTAGTAATATATTACAAAATTGTTATTACTTAATGATGAAGATATCACAAATTGTAATTTTTTTTAAAAAAAAGACTACAAAATTAGTTAATCCACCCTTCAAAATTCTCTCGATCTTTATCTTTGTAATTTGAAGGGTTATGAAATTTAAATTATCCATTAGTGATAGGATTTGTCTATAATTAACAACCTCTCAAAATATTAATGTTAAAATTAGAAGGGTTGTGATGGGTGTGTTTTTCAAAAAGGTATTTACTTTTTGTTTCCAAAATATTTTAAAAGATTGCTTAACCATTAAACAAGGGAAAATTTGAAATTTTTACAACACTACAAGGGCATTTTTAAAGTTAGCATCTTGGAATGTTATTTGTAAAGTGCCCTTGTATTTTAGTTAAAATTTGAACTTTATCCTTTATAGTGATGACAAAAGTACCCCTTTTATTGTAGTAATATTTACAAAATAACCCTTACTTAATGATGAAGATATCGCAAAATGTAACATTTTATTATAGACGACAAAATTAGAAAATCCACCCTTAGCAACTCTCTCTGTCTTTAACCTTTGTAATTTGCAAGGTTGTGAAGTTTAGATTATCCCTTAGTGATAGGGTTTGTCTAGAGTTACCCTCGAAATACAACGGTTAAAGTTAGAAGGGGTTGTGATGGGTGTGTTTATCAAAAAGCTCATTACTTTTTGTTTAAAAAATATTTTAACTCGTAACTTAACCATTAAGCAAGGGCAAATTTGAAAATTTTAAAAAGTACAATGGCATTTTTGAAGTTAGTGTCTTGAAATTTTATTTGTATAGTACTATTGTCTTTTAGTTAAAATTTCAACTTTACTCTTTATGGAGATGATAAAAGTATCCCTTATTATAGAGTAATATTTACAAAATTACCCTTACTCAATGAAGAAGATAAACACAAAATGTAACTTTTTTTGAAAAATAGACTACAAAATTAGTAAATCCATCCTTCACAACTCTCTCTATCTATAACCTTCGTAATTTAAAAGGTTGTGAAGTCTAGATTATCTCTTAGTGATAGCATTTGTCTTGAATTAACAACTCCTTAAAATACAAAGTTTAAAGTTATAAGTGGTTGTGATGGGTGTGTTTATGAAGTTAATGTTTTGGAAATTTATTTGTAGAGTAGCCCTGTCTTTTAGAAAAAATTTCAACTTTAACCTTTATGGTGATAATAAAAGTACCCCTTTTTTTGTAGTAATATCAATGAAATTGCCCTCACTTAATTATGAAGGAATCATTAAAAGTAAGGGCAAATTTTAAATTTTTACAAAGGTACAATTGCATTTTGTAAGTTTGTTTCTTCTAATCTTATTTGTAGAGTGGCCTTGTCTTTTAATAAAAATTTCAATTTTACTATCTATGGAGTTGACAAAGTACCCCTTGTCTTGTAGTAATATTAACAAAATTGCCCTGACTTTAGGATGAAGAAGTCACAAAAAGAAACCTTTTTAATAAAATAGACTACAAAATTAGTAAATCCACCCTTCACAACAATCTCGGTCTTTAACCTTTTTAATTTGAAGGGTTGTGAAGTTTAGATTATGCCTTATTAAAAGCGTTTGTCTAGAGTTAACAACCCCTCAAAATACAAAGGTTAAAGTTAGAAGCGGTTGTGATGGGTGTGTTTATGAAAAAGATCATTACATTTTGTTTAAAAAATTATTTTAATAGGAAATTTAACCATTAAGCAAGGACAAATTTTAAATTTTTACAAAAGTACTATGGCATTTTCGAAGTTAGTGTGCTGAAATTTTATTTGTAAAGTGCCCGCGTCTTTCAATAAAAATTTCAACTTCACCCATAATGGAGATGACAAAAGTACCGCTTGTTTTGTAGTAATATTAATTAAATTGCTTTTACTTAATGATGAAGATATCACAAAAAGTAACTTTTTTAAAAGGGTTATGAAGTTTACATTATCCCTTAGTAATAGGGCTCTAGAGTTAACAATGCCTCAAAATACAAAGGTTAAAGTTTAAAGGGGTTGTGATGGGTGTGTTTATCAAAAGATCATTACTTTTTGTTTAAAAAAGGGAAAATTTGAAATTTTGACAAAAGTATAATGGCATTTTTTAAATTAGTGTCATGGATTTTTATTTATAGAGTGCTTTTGTCTTTTTGTTAAAAATTCAAGTTTATCCTTGATGGAGATGAAAAAAGTACCTCTCGTCTTGTACTAATATTTATAAAATTTCCCTTACTCAATGATGAAAATATCAAAAAAGGTACATTTTTTTAAAAAATAAATGATAAAATTCGTAACTACACTATTCACAACTCCCTCTATCTTTAACCTTAATAATTTGAAGGGTTGTGACGTTTAGATTATCCCTAAGTGATACAGTTTATCTAGAGTTAACACCTCAAAATACAAAAGTTAAAGTTAGAAGGGGTTGTAATGGGTGTGTTTATAAAAAGGATCAATACTTTTTGTTTAAGAAAATATTTTAGTCGGTAAATTAACCATTAAGCAAAGGAAAATTAAAAATTTTTACAAAACTATAATAGCATTTTGGTAGTTAGTGTCTTGGAATTTAACTTGTAAAGTGCCCTTGCCTTTTAGTAAAAATTTCAGCTTTACCTTTTGTGGAGATGACAAAAGTACCCCTTGTCTTGTAGTAATATTTACAAAATTTCCCCTGCTTAATGTTGAAGACATCACAAAAAGTGGCTTTTTTAAAAAAGTAGATCGCAAAAATAGTTAATCCACCCCTCACAACTCTCTATGTCGTTAACCTTTGTAATTTGATGGATTGTGAAGTTTAGATTATGCCTTAGTGATAAGGTTTGTCTAGAGTTAACAACCCCTCAAAAAAAAAGGTTAAAGTTAGATGGGGCTGTGAAGGGTATGTTTATAAAAAAGATCAATACTTTTTGTTTAAAAAATTATTTTAATTAGGAACTTAACCATTAAGCAAGGACAAATTTGAAATTTTTACAAAAGTACGATGGCATTTTGGAAGTTAGTGTCCTGAAATATTATTTGTAGAGTGCCCTTGTCTTGCAGTAAAAATTTCAACTTTACCTATTATGTAGATGACAAAAGTACCCTAGTCTTATAATAGTTCTCTCTATCTTTTAACCTTTGTAATTTGAACGGTTGTGAAGCTTAGATTATCCCTTAGTGATAAGGTTTGTCTAGAGTTAGCAACGCCTCAAAATACAAGGGTTAAAGTTAGCGGGGTTTATGATGGATGTATTTATCAAAAAGATCATTACTTTTTGTTTAATAAAGATTTTAATAGGTAACTTAACCATTAAGCATGGGCAAATTTGAAATTATTACAAAAGTACAATGGCATTTTTGAATTTAATGCCCTGAAATTTTATTTATAGAGTGCTCTTGTCTTTTAGTTAAAATTTCAACTATACCATTTATTGAGATGAAAAGAGCACCCCTTGTCTTGTTGCAATATTTACAAATTTTCCGTTACGCAATGATACAGATATCACAAAAGGTAACTTATTTAAGAAAATAAACAACAGAATTCGTAAATCTACCCCTCAGAACTCTCTCTATCTTTAACCTTTGTAATTTGAAGGGTTGTGAAGTTTAGATTGTCCCATAGTGTGTCCCATAGTGATAGGGTTTGACTAGAGTAAACAACCCATCAAAATACAAAGATGAAAGTTAGAAGGGGTTGTGTTAAGTTTGTTTATCAAGAAGATCATTACTTTTTGTTTAAAAACTTATTTTAATCGGTACCTTAACCATTAAGCAAGGGAAAATTTAATATTTTTATTAAAGTACAATGGCATTTTGGAAGTTAGTGTCCGGGAATTTATATGTAGAGTGCCCTTAACTTTTAGTAAAAAATTGAACTTTACCCATGATGGGGATGACAAAGTATCCGTTGTCTCACTGTAATATTTACAAAATCGCCCATGCTTAATGATGAAGAGATCACAAAAAGAAACTTTTTTAAAAAAATAGACTACAAAATTAGTAAATCCACCCTTCTCAACTCTATCTATTTTTAACATTTGTAATTTAAAGAGTAGTGAAGTTTAAATTATCCCTTCGTGAATAGGTTTGTCTAGAGTTAACAACCCCTGAAAATACAAAGGTTAAAGTTAGTAGGTATTGTGATGGGCGTGTTTATCAAAATGATAATTACTTATTGTGTAAAAAGTTATTTTAATAGGTTACTTGACCATTAAGCAAGGTCAAATTCAAAAATTTTACAATAGTACAATGACATTTTGGAAGTTAGTTTTCTGGAATTTTATTTATATAGTGCCCTTGTCTTTTAGTTAAAATTTCAACTTTACCCTTTATGGATATGACAAAAGTGCCTCGTATCTTGTAGTAATATTTACAGAATTTCCCCTACTCAATGATGAAGTTAATATAAAAGGTAACATTTTTTAAAAAACAGACCACAAATTTCGTAAATCCACCCTGCACAACTCTCTCTATCTTTAACATTTGTAATTTGAAGGGATGGAAGTTAAGAATATCCCTTAGTGATAGGGTTTGTCTAGAACCCCTAAAAATACAGAAGTTAAAGTTATAAGGGGTTGTGATGGGTGTGTTTATGAAGAAGATTATTACTTTTTGTTTAAAAAATTATTTTTAATAGGTACAAATTTGATTATTTTACAAAAGTACAATGGCATTTTGGAAGTTAGTGTCCGGAATTTTACTTGTTGAGTGCCATTGTCTTTCAGTAAAAATTTCGACCTCACCTATTATGGAGATAACAAAAGTACCCCTAGTCTAATAGTAATATTTACAAAATTACTCTTAGTTAATGTTGTCATCACATCAAATAACTTTTTAAAAAAATTAGATTACAAAATTAGTAAATCCACCCTTCACAATTCTCTCTATATTTAACCTTTGTAATTTGAAGGGTTGTGAAGTTTAGATTATCCCTTAGTGATACAGTTTATCTAGAGTTAACAACGTCTCAAAATACAAAGCTTAAAGTTTGAAGGGGTTGTGATGGGTGCATTTATCAAAAATATCGTTGAATTTTATACGTAGAGTGTCAATGTCTTTTAGTTAAAATTTCTAATTTATCCTTTATGGGGATGAGAAAAGTACCCTTTGTCTTGTAGTAATATTTACAAAATTTTCCTTACTCAATGATGAATATATCACAAAAGGTTACGTTTTTAGAAAAATGGATAACAAAATTCGTAAATGCACCCTTCACAACTCTCTCTATCTTCAACCTTTATAATCTGAAGGGTTGTGAAATTTAGATTATTCCTTAGTGATAGGGTTTGTCTAGAGTTAACAACCCCTCAAAATTCAAAGGTTAAAGTTAGAAGAGGTTGTCAATGGTGTGTTTATCAAGAAGGTTATTATTTTTTGTTTAAAAAGTTATTTTAATAGGTAACTTAACCATTAAGTAAGAGCAAAAGTACAATGGTATTTTGAAAGTTAGTGCCTGAGAATTTTATTAGTAGATTGCCCTTATTTTTTAATAAAAATTTCAAGTCTTTATGGGGACGACAAAAGTATCCCTTGTCTTGTCATAATATTTACATAGTTGTCATTACTTAATTACAAAGATATCATAAAAAATACGGGTAAATTTGAAATTTTTACAATAGTACAATTGTATTTTGAAAGTTAGTGTTTTGGAATAAAATTTGTATACTGTCATTGTCTTTTAATAAAAATTTCAACTTTACCCTTTATGGAGATGACAAATGTACTCCTTCTCCTGTAGTAATATTTAAAAAATTCCCCTTACTTAATAATGAAGATAACACAAAAAAGTGACTTTTTTAAAAAATTATACTACAAAATTAGTAAATCCATTCTTCACAACTCTTTATGTCTTTAACCTTTGTAATTTGAATGGCTGTGAAATTTAGATTATGCCTTAGTGATATGGTTTGTATAAAGTTAACAACCCTCGAAATACAAAGGTTAAAGTTTAATGGGGCTGTGATAGGTGTGTTTATGAAAAAGATTATTACTTTTTGTTTTAAGAATTATATTAATAGGAAGCTTAACCATTAAGCAAGGATAAATTTGAAATTTTTATAAAAGTACAATGAAATTTTGGAAGTTGGTGTCCTGGAATTTTTTTGGTAGTGTGCCCTTGTCTTTCAATAAAAAATTCAACTTCACCCATAATGGAAATGACAAAAGTACCCCTTGTCTTGTAGTGATATTTATAACAGAACAATGGCATTTTTTGAGTTAGTATCATGGAATTTTATTTGTAGAGTACCCTTCTTTTTTAGTTAAAATGTCAACTTCACTTTTTATGGAGATGACAAAAGTACCCCTTGTCATATAGTAATATTTACAAAATTGCCCTTACTCATTGATGAGATACACAAAAGTTAACTTTTTTAGAAAACTAGACAACAAATTCAAAAATCCACCCATCACAACTCTCGCTATCTTTAACCGTTGTAATTTGAAAGGTTGTGAAGTTTATATTTTTCCGTAGTGATAGTCTAGAGTTAACAACCCCTCAAATTGCAAAGGTTAAATTTTGAAGAGGTTGTGATGGGTGTGTTTATAAAAAAGATCATTACTTTTTGCTTGAAAAATTATTTTAATAGGTAACTTACCCATTAAGCATGAGAAAATTAGAAATTTTTACAAAACTACTATGGCATGTTGGAAGTTAGTGTCTTGGAATTTTATTTGTAAAGAGCCCTTGTCTTTTAGTAAAAATTTCAACTTTATCATTTTTGGGGATGACAAAAGTACCCCTTGCCTTGTAGTAATACGCACAAAATTGCTCTTACTTAATGATGAAGATATCACAAAAAGTAACTTTTTGTAAAAAATACATTACAAATATAGTAATTCCACCCATCACAACTCTCTCTGTTTTTAACCTTTGTAATTTGAAGGGTTGTGAACTTTAGATTATCCCTTAGTGATAGGTTGTATCTAGAGTTAACAACCCCTCAAAATACAAGGTTAATGTTAGAAGGGGTTATAATGACTTTGTTTATCAAAAAGATTTAATAGGTAACTTAACCATTTAGAAAAGGTAAATTTTAAATTCTAACAAAAGTACAATCGCATTTTTGAAGTAAGTACTCTGGGATCTTATTTGTAGAATGTCCTTGTCTTTTAACAAAATTTTCAACTTTACCTATCATGTAGATGACAAAAGTAACCCTTGTCTTACAGCAACATTCACAAAATTGCCCCTATTTAATGATTAAGATATCACAAAAAGTGACTTTTTTTAAAAAAATAGACTGCAAAATTAGTACATCCACCCTTCACGACTATCTCTATCAATAACCTTTGCAATTTGAAGGGTTATGAAGTTTAGAATATGCCTTAGTGATAAGGTTTGTATAGAGTTAACAACCCCTCATATTACAAAGGTCAAAGTTAGAAGGGGTTGTGATGGGTGTGTTTATGAAAAAGATCATTACTTTTTGTTTTAAAAATTATATTAATAGAAAACTTAACCATTAAGCAAGGCCAAATTTGAAATTTTTACAAAAGTACAATGGCATTTTAAAAGTTAGTGTCCTGAAATTTTATTTGCTGCGTGCCCTTGTCTTTTAGTAAAAATGTCAACTTCACCCATTATGGGGCTGACAAAAGTACTGCTTGTCGTGTAGTAATATTTAAAAAATTGCGCTTGCGTAATGAAGAAGATCTCACAAAAAGTAACATTTTTACAAAAAATAGACTACAAAATTCGTAAAACCAACCTTCACAATTCTCTCTATCTTAAACCTTTGCAATTTGAAGGCTTGTGAAGTTTAGATTATCCATTAGAGATAGCGTTTCTCTAGAGTTAACAACCCCTTAAAATATTAAGGTTAAAATTAAAAGGGTTTGTGATGGGTGCGTTTATCAAAAAGATCATTACTTTTTGTTTATAAAAGTACAATAGCATTTTTGAAGTTAGTGTCTTGGAATTTTATTAATAAAGTGCCCTTGTCTTTTAGTTAAAATTTCATCTTTACCCTTTAAGGAGAAGACAAAACTACCTCTTGTGATGTCATAATATTTACAAAACTGCTCTTACTAATTGATGAAGATATCACAAAAAGTAAATTATTTTAAAAAAATAGACTACAAAATCAGTAAATCTATCATTCACAACTCTGTCAATCTTTAACCTTTGTAATTTAAAGGGTTGTGACGTTTAGATTATCCTTTAGTGATAGGGTTTGTCTAGAGTTAACGCCTCAAAATACAAATGCTAAAGTTAGAAGGGGTTGTGATAGGTGTGTTTATCATAAAAATCATTACTTTTTGTTTAAGAAATTATTTTTATAGGTAACTTAACAGTTAAGCAAGGGAGAATTTCAAATTTTTACAAAACTATAATGGTATTTTGGAAGTTAGTGTCTTGAAATTTTATTTGTAGAGTGCCCCTATCTTTTAGTAAATATTTCAACTTTACCCTTTATGGAGATAATAAAAGTAACCCTTGTCTTGTTGTAATATTTATAAAATTGCCCTTTATTATTTATGAAGATATCACAAAAAGTACGGGGCAAATTTGAATTTTTTACAATAGTATAATTGCATTTTGGAAGTTAGAGTCCTGGAATTTTATTTGTAAAGTGCTCTTGTCTTTTAGTAAAAAATTCAACTTTACTCTTTATGGAAATGATAAAAGTACCCTTTGTCTTGTAGTAATATTTACAAAATTGCCCTTACTTAATGATGAAGAAATAAAAAAAAAGTGACTTAGTTAAAAAAATGAATAACAAAATTAATAAATCCACCCTTTACAACTCTCTCCATCTTTAACCTTTGTAATTTTAAGGGTTGTGAAGTTTAGATTATGCCTTAGTGATAGGGTTTATCTAGAGTTAACAACCCCTCAAAATACAAAGGTTAAACTTAGAAGGGGGTAGTTATGGGTGTGTTTATGAAAAAGATCATTACCTTTTATTTAAAAAATTATTTTAATTGGAAACTTTAATATTAAGCATGAGCAAATTTGAAATTTTTATAAAAGTACAGTGGCATTTCGGAAGTTAGTACCCCAAAATTTTATTTGTAGAGTGCCCATGTCTTTCAATAAAAATTTCGACTTCACCCATTATGGAGATGACAAAAGTACCCCTAGTGTTGTAGTAATATTTACAAAACTGCTATTAGTTAATGATGAATATATCACAACAAGTAACTTTTTTAAAAAAATAAACTACAAAATTAGTAAATCCACCCTTCACAATTCACTCTATCTTTTAAGCTTTTTATTTTGAAGGGTTGTGAAGTATAGATTATCCCATAGCGGTAGGGTTTGTCTAGAGTTAACAACTATTCAAAATACAAAGGTTAAAGTTCGAAGGTGTTGTGATGGGTGTATTTATGACAAAGAGCATTAGTTTTAGTTTAAAAAATTATTTAACTAGGAAACTTAATTATTAAGCAAGAGCAAATTTGAAATTTTTACAAAAGTACAATGGCATTTGGGATGTTAATGTCTTGGAATATTATTTGTAGAGTTCTCTTGTTTTTCAATAAAACTTTCAACTTCACCCATTATGGAGATGACAAAAGTACCACTAGTCTTGTAGTAATACTTACAAAATTGCTTTTAGTTAGTGATGAAGATATCAGAAAAAGTAACTCTTTTAAAATAATAGACTACAAAATTAGTAAATCCACCCCTCTCAATTCTCTATATCTTTAAGCTTTGTATTTTGAAAAGTTGGGAAGTTTAGATTATCCCTTCGTGATAGGGTTTATCAAGAGTTAACAACTCCTCAAAATACAAAGGTTAAAGTTCGAAGGGGTTGTGAGTGTGTTTATCAAAAAGATCATTATGTTTTGTTTTAAAAATATTTTAATAGCTAACTTAACCATTATGCAAGAAAAAATTTGAAATTAGTACAACAACATTTTTTAAGTTATTGTCCTGAAATTTTATTTACAAATTGCCCTTATCTTTTAGTTAAAATTTAAACTATGGAAATGACAAAAGTACCTCTTGTCTTGTAGTAATATTTACAAAATTTTCCTTACTTACTGATGAAGATATCACAAAAATTTATTTTTTTTAAAAAATAGACTACTAAATTAGTAAATCCACCCTTCACAACTCTCTCTGCCTTTACCCTTTGTAATTTGAACAGTTGTGAAGTTTAGATTATACCTTAGTGATAGGGTTTGTCTAGAGTTAACAACCCCTCAAAATACAAATGTTAAAGTTATAAGGGGTTGTGATGGGTGTGTTTATGAAAAAGATCATTACTTTATTTTTGTAAAATTATTTTAATAGGAAACTTAACCATTAAGGAAAGGAAAATTTGGAATTTTTACAAAACTACAATAACATTTTAGAAGTTAGTGTCTTGGAATTTTATTTGCAGAGTGCCCTTGTTTTTTAGTAAAAATTTAAACTTTACTATTTATGGAGATGACAAATGTACCCCTTGTCTTGTAATAATATTTACAAAATTGGCCTTACTTAAATATGAAGATATCACAAAAAGTACGAGCCAATTTGAAATTTTTACAAAAGTACAATCCCATTTTGGAAGTTAATGTATTGGAATTTTATTTTTAGAGTGCTCATGTCTTTTAGTGAAAATTTCAACTTTATCTTTATGGAGATGACAAACGTACCCCTTGACTTGTAGTAATATTTACAAAATGTCCCTGATCTAATGATGAAGATTTTGCAAAAACAGGCTTTTTATAAAAAATTGACAGCAAAATTAGTAAATCCACCCTTCACAACTATCTTTGTCTTTAACCTTTGTAATTTGAAGGATTGTGAAGTTTTGATTATGCCTTGCTGATAGGGTTTGTCTAGAGTTAAAAAGCCCTCAAAATACAAAGGTTCAAGTTAATAGGGATTGTGACGGGTGTGTTTATGAAAAAGATCATTACTTTTTAGATGTTAATTATTAAAATAGGAAACTTAATCATTAAGCAATGACAAATTTGAAATTTTACAAAAGTACACCCATTATGGAGAGTGCCCTTGTCTTTCAGTAAAATTATCAACTTCCCATTATGGAGATGACAAAAGTACCCCTAGTCTTGTAGTAATATTTATAAAAATTTCAACTTCACCCATTATGAAGATATCACAAGAAATAACTTTTTCATAAAAATAGACTACAAAATTAGTAAATCCACCCTTCACAATTATCTTTATCTTTAACCTTTGAAATTTGAAGGGTTGTGAAATTTAGATTATCCCTTAGTGATAGGTTTTGTATAGAGTTAACAACGCCGCCACAAAATACAAAGGTTGAAGTTAGAAGTGGTTGTGATGGATGGATTTTAAAAAAGATCATTACTTTTCGTTTAAATAATATTTTAATATGTAACTTAACCATTAAGCAAGGAAAAATTTGAAATTATTACAAAAGTATAATGGCATTTTTTAAGGTAGTATCCGCAGAATTTTATTCGTAGAGTGCCCTTGTCTTTTAGTTAAAATTTAAACCTTACCCGTTATGGAGATGTAAAAAGTCCCCCTTGTCTTGTAGTAATATTTACGAAATTTCTATACTCAATGATGAAGATTTCACAAAAGTTATCTTTTTTAAAAAAGTAGACAACAAAATTCGTAAATCCACCCTTCACAACTCTCGCTATCTTTAACCTTTGTAATTTGAAGGGTTGTGAAGTTTATATTATCCCTTACTGATAGGGTTTGTTTAGAGTTAACAATCCCTCAGAATACAAAGGTTAAACTTAGAAGAAGTTGTGATGGGTGTGTTTATCAAGAAGATCATTACTTTTTGGTTAAAAAATTACTTTAACAGGTAACTTAACCATTAAGCAAGGGTAAATTTGATATTTTTACAAAAGTACAATGGCATTTTGAAAGTTAGTGTCCGGGAATTTTATTTATAGAGTGCCCTTATCTTTTAGTAAAAGTTTTAACTTTAACCTTTATGAGGATGACAAACGTACCGCTTGTCTTGCAGTAATATTTACAAAATCGCCCTTACTTAATAATGAAGATATCACAAAAAGTTACTTTTTTAAAACAATAGGCTACATAATTAGTAAATCCGCCCTTCACAACTCTCTCTGCCTTTTACTTTTCTAATTTGAAGAGTTCTGAAGTTAAGATTACGCCTTAGTGATAGGGTTTGTCTAGAATTAACAACCCCTAAAAATACAAAGGTTAAAATTAGTAGGGGTTGTGATGGGTGTGCTTAAGAATAAGATCATTACTTTTTGTTCAAAAAAATATTTTTATAGAAAATTTAGCCATAAAGCAAGGGAAAATTTGAAATTTTAAAAAATGTACAATGGCGTTGTGGAAGTTAGTGTTGTGGAATTTTCTTTGTAGAGTGCCCTTGTCTTTCAGTAAAAATTTCAATGTCACCCATTATGGATATGACAAAAGTACTCATTGTCTTAAAGTAATATTTACAAAATTAATTGTCTTAAAGTAATATTTACAAAATTAACCTGACTTAATGATGAAGATATCACAAAAAGTAAGTTTGTTTTTTTAAAATAGACAAGAAAATTAGTAAATACACCCTTCAAAATTCTCTTTATCTTTAACCTTTGTAATATGAAGGACTGTGAAGTTTATATTAGCCCTTACTGATAGGGTTTGTCTAGAGTTAATCTTACAATGGAATTTTGGATGTTAATGTCTTGGAATTTTATTTGTTGATTGCCCTTGTTTTTTAGTAAAAAATTCAACTTACCCTTTATGGAAATGACAAAAGTACCCCTTGTCTTGAAATAATATTTAAAAAATTGGCTTTACTTATTTATGAAGATACCACAAAAAGTACATTAAAATTTGAAATTTTTACAAAAATACAATTGCATTTTGCAACTTAGTGTCCTTAATTTTTATTTTAGAGTACCCGTGTCTTTTAGAAAAAAATTCAACTTTACCCTTTATGGAGATGACAAATGTACCCCTTGTCTTGTAGAAATATTAACAAAATTTCCCTGATTTAATGATGAAGATTTAGCAAAAATTTACTTTTTTGAAAAAATAGACAATGTAATTAGTAAGTCCACCATTCACAAATGTCTTAGTCCTTAACTTTTGTAATTTGAAGGGTTGTGAAGCTTATATGCTTTGTAAAAAGTTTACAACCCCACAAAATACAAAGGTTAAAGTTAGCTGACAAATGTACCCCATGCCTTCTAATAATATTTTTGAAACTTTCCTTACTCAATGATGAAGATATCACGTAAGGTAACTTTTTTAAACATATAGACAACAAAATTCGTAAATCTACCCTTTACAACTCTCTCTATCTTTAACTTTTGTAATTTGAAGGCTTGTGAAGTTTCGATTATCCCTTAGTGATAGGGTTTGTCTAGAGTTTACAACCCCAAAAAATACAAAGGTTAAAGTTAGAAGGGGTTGTGATCGGTGTGTTTATCAAGAAGATCATTACTTTCTGTTTAAAAAATTATTTTAATAGGTAACTTAAACATTAAGCAATGGCAAATTTGATAATTTTGCAAAAGTACAATGACATTTTGGAAGTTAGTGTTTAGGAATTTTATTTGTAGAGTGTTCTTCTCATTTAGTAAAATTTTTAACTTTACCCTTTATGGAGATGAAAAAAGTACCCCATGTCGAGTTGTAATATTTATTAAATTGCCCTTATTTAATGATAAAGATATCACAAAAAGTAATGTTTTTTAAAAAATAGACTTAAAAATTAGTAAATCCTCCCTTCATAACTCTCCCTACCTTTAGCCTTTGTAATTTGATGGTTTGTGAAGTTTAGATTATGCCTTAGTGATACGGTTTGTCTAGAGTTAACAACTCCTCAAAGTACATAGGTTAAAGTTAAAAGGGGTTGTGATGGGTGTGTTTATGAAAAAGATCATTACTTTTTGTTAAAGTTAATTAGAAACTTAACCGTTAAGCAAGTACAAATTTGATATTTTTACAAAAGTATAAATGGCATTTTTGAAGTTAGAGTCCAGGAATTTTATTTTTAGAGTGCCCTTATTTTTTTAAAAAAAATTAAACTTTACCCTTTAAGGGGATGACAAAAGTACCTCTTGTAGTAATATGTACAATATTGCCCTTACTAAATGATGAAGATATCCCAAAAGGTAACTTGTTTAAAAAAATAGACTACAAAAATAGTAAATCCACCCTGCTGAACTCTCTCTATCTTTAAACTATGTAATTTGAAGGGCTGTGAAGTTTATATTATCCCATAGTGATAAGGTTGGTCTAGAGTTAACAACCCCTGTACATACAAAGGTTAAATTTAGAAAGGGTTGTGATGGGTGTGTTTATAAAAAAGATCAATACTTTTTGTTTAAAATTATTGTAATAGGTAACTTAACCATTTCGAAAGGGCAAATTTGAAATTCTTACAAAAGTATAATGGCATTTTTGAATCAAGTGTCCTGGAATTTTATTTGTAGAGTGCCCTTGTCTTTTAATTAAAATATCAACTTTACCCTTTATGAGGATGACAAAAGTACCCTTTATCTTGCAGTAATATTTACAAAATTGCCCTTATTTATGATGAAGATATCACAAAAAGTAATTTCTAAAAAAAATAGACTACAAAATAAGTAAATTCACCTGTCACTACTCTCTCTATCTTTAACCTTTGTAATTTGAATGGTTGTGACATTTTGATTATCCCTAAATGATAGGGTCTATTTAGAGTTAGCGCCTCATAATACAAAGGTTGAAGTTACAAGGGGTTGTGATGGGTGTGCTCATAAAAAACATCATTACTTTTTGTTTAAGAAATCATTTTAATCGGTAACATAACCATTAAGGAAGAGAAAATTTGAAATTTTTACAAAACTACCATGGCGTTTTAGAAGTTAGTGTCTTGAAATTTTATTTGCAGAGTGCCCTTGTCTTTTAGTAAAAATTTCAACTTCACCCTTTATGGAGATGATAAGATTACCCCTTGTCTTGTAGTAATATTTATGAAATTTCCCTTACTCATTGATGAAGATATCACTAACAGTAAATCTTTTAAAAAATTAGACAACAAAATTCGTAAATCCACGCTTCACAACTCTCTCTATCTGTAACATTGGTAATTTGAAGGGTTGTGAAGTTTAGAAAATGCCTTAGTGATAGGGTTTGTCTAGAGTTAACAACCCACAAAATACAAAAGTTAAAGTTATAAGGGGTTGTGATGGGTGCGTTTATGAAAAAGATCATTACTTTTTGTTTTAAAAGTTATTTTAGTAGGAAACTTAACCATTCTGGAAACAAAACTATAATGGCATTTTGGAAGTTAGTGCCTTGGAATTTTATTTGAAGGGTGCCTTTATCTTTTAGTAAAAATTTCGTCTTTACCCTTTATGGAGACGACAAAAGTACCCTTGTCTTGTAGTAATATTTAAAAAATTTCCCTTAATTATGAATATATCACAAAAAGTACGAGAAGATTTGAAATTATTACAGTGGAAGTTAGTGTCCTGGAATTTTATTTGTAGAGTGTCCGTGTCTTTTAGTAAAAATTTCAATTTTACCCTTCATGGATATGACAAAACTACCCCATATCTTGTAGTAATATTTACAAAATTTCCCTGATTTAATGATGAAGATTTTGTAAAACGTGACTTTTTTGAAAAAATAGACAAGAAAATTATGAAATCCACTATTCACAACTCTCCATATCTCTAACCTTTTGTAATTTGAAAGGTTGTGAAGTTTAGAATATGCCTTTGTGATAAGGTTTGTCGAGAGTTAACAACCCTTCAAAAGACGAAGGTTAAAGTTAGAAGGCGTTGTGATGGGTGTGTTTATGAAAAAGATCATTACTTTTTGGATGTTAATTATTATAATAGAAAACTCAACCATTAATCAATGGCAAATTTGATATTTTTACAAAAGTACAATAGCATTTTAGATGTTAGTATCCTGGAATTTTATTTGTAGAGTGCCTTTGTCTTTCAAAAAAAATTTCAACTGCACCCATGATGGAGATGACAAAGTACCACTAGTCTTGTAATAATATTTACAAAATTTCTCTTAGTTAATGATAAAGCTATTACAACCAGTAACGTTTTTATAAAAATAGACACAAATTTAGTAAATCTACCCTTCACAATTATCTCTATCTTTAACCTTTGAAATTTGAAAGATTGTGAAGTCTAAATTATCCCTTTGTGCTAGGGTTTACAAGGTTAAAGTTAGAAGCGGTTGTGATGGGTGTGTTTATCAAAAAGATCATTACTTTTTTAATGTTAACTATTATAATGGGAAACTTTAGCATTAAGCAAGGGAAATTTTGAATCTTTTCAAAAGTACAATGGTATTTTGGATGTTAGTGTCCTAGAATTTTATTTGTAGAGTGCCCATGTCTTTCAAAAAAAATTTCGACTTCACCCATTATAGAGATGACAAAAGTACCCCTAGTCTTGTAGTGATATTTACAAAATTTCTCATAGTTACTGGTGAAGATATTACAACAAATAACTTGTTTATAAAAATAGACTTCAAATTTAGTAAATCCACCCTTCACAATTATCTTTATCTTTATCCAATGTAATTTGAAGGGTTGCGAAGTCTAGATTATCACTTAGTGCTTGGGTTTGTCTAGAGTTAACAACGCCACAAAATACAAAGGTTAAAGTTAGAAGCGGTTGTGATCGGTATGTTTATCAAAAAGATCATTATTTTTTATTTAAAAAATATTTTAATATGTAACTTAACAATCAAGCAAGGGTAAACTTGAAATTATTACAAATGTACAATGGTATTTTTAAAGGTAGTGTCCTGAAATTTTATTTGTAGTTAAAATTTCTAGTTAACCCTTTATGGAGATAAAAAACGTACCCCTTGTCTGGTAATAATATTTACGAAATTTCCTATACTCAATGATGAAAGTATCACAGAAAGTAACTTTTTTAAAAAAATAGACAACAAAATTTGAAAATTCACCCTTCACAACTTTCTCTATCTTTAACCTTTGTAATTTAAAGGGTTGTGAAGTTTAGATTATTTCTTAGTGATATGGTTTGTCTAGAGTTAATAACCCCTCAAACTACAAATGTTAAAGTTAGAAAGGTTGTAATGAGTGTGTTTATCGAGAAGATCATTAATTTTTGTTTAAAAAATTACTTTAATAGGTAACTTAACCATTAAGCATCGAAAAATTTGATATTTTTACAAAAATACAATGGCATTTTGGAAGTTAGTTTTCGGGAATTTTATATGTGGAGTGTCATTATCTTTTAGTAAAAATTTTAACTTTACCTTATATGGGGATGACAAAAGTATCCCTTAACTTGTAGTAATATTTACAAAATTGTCCTTACATAATGATGAAGATATCACAAAAAGTAACTTTTTTAGAAACATAAACTGCATAATTAGTAATCCACCAATCACAACTCTCTCTGCGTTTAACCTCTCTAATTTTACGGGTTCTGAAATTTTAGATTATGCTTAAGTGATAGTGTTTGTCTAGAGTAACCACCCCAAAAAATACAAACCTTAAAGTTAGAAGGGGTTGTGATGGGTGTGTTTATGAAGAAGATCATTACTTATTGTTTAAAAAATTATTGTAATACGAAACTTAACCATAAAGCAAGAGAAAATTTGAAATTTTTAAAAAAGTACAATAGTATTTTGGAAGTTAGAGTCCTGAAATTTTATTTGTAGAGTGTCGTTCATCTTTCAGTAAAAATTTCAACTTCACCTATTATGGAGATGACGAAAGTACCCATTGTCTTAAAGTTATATTTACAAAATTACCCTTACTTAAAGATGAAGATATCACAAAAAGTAATTTTTTTTTAAAAATAAACTAGAATATTAGTAATTATACCCTTCTCAACTCTCTTAATTTTTAACCTTTGTAATTTGAAAGGCTGTGAAGTTTATATTATCCCATAGTGATAGGGTTTGTCTAGAGTTAACAACCCCTCAAAATTCAAAGGTTAAAGTTAGAAAGGGTTGTGATGGTTGTGTTTATTAAAATTATCATTACTTTTTGTTTATAAAATATTTTAATAGGCAACTTAACCATTTAGAAATGGCAAATTTGAAATTCTTAAAAAAGTACAATGGAATTTTTGAAGTAAATGCCCTAGAATTTTATTTGTAGATTGCCCTTGTCTTTTAGTTAAAATATCAACTTTACCCTTTATGATGATGACACAATACCCCTATTCTTGTAGTTATATTTACAAAATTGTCCTACTTAATGATGAAGATATCACAAAAAGTAATTTTTTTTAAAAAATAGATTACAAAATAAGTAAATCCACCCTTCACAACTCTCACTATCTTTAACCTTTGTAATTTGAAGGGATGTGACACTTAGATTATCCCTAAGTGATAGGGTTTGTCTAGAGTTATCGCCTCAAAATACAATGGTTAAAGTTAGAAGGGGTTGTGAAGGGTATGTTCATCAAAAAGATCATTACTTTTTATTTAAGAAATTATTTTAAGCATTAACTTAACCATTAAGCAAGGGGAAAATTTGAAAATTTTAACAAAACTACAATGGCATTTTGAAAGTTTGAGACTTGGAATTTTATTTGCAGAGTGCCATTGTCTTTTATTAAAAATTTCAACTTTACCCTTTACGGAGATGACAAAAGTACCCCTAGTCTCGTAGTAATATTTTAAAAATTGCACTTAATTATTAAGATATCACAACAAGTACGGTCAAATTTAAAATTTTCACAAAAGTAAAATTGCATTTTGGAAGTTAGTGTCCTGGAATTTTATCTGTAGAGTGCCCTTGCCTTTCATTAAGAATTTCAACTTCACCCATTATGGAGATGACAAAAGTACCCCTAGTCTTGTAGTAATATTTAACAAATTGCTCTTTGTTAATGATGAAAATATCACAACTAGTAAATTTTTTAAAAAAGTAGACTACAAAATTAATAGGTCCACTCTTCACAATATCTCTATATTTAACCTTTGTAATTTGAAGGGTTGTGAAGTTTAGATTATACCTTAGTGATAGGGTTTGTCTAGAGTTAACACTACCTCAAAATACATTGTTAAAGTTAGAAGGGGTTGTGATGGGTATGTTTAAGAAAAAGATCATTACTTTTTATGTAAAAAATATTTTAATATGTTACTTAACCATTTAGTAAGTGCAAATTTGAGATTATTACAGAAGTAGAATGGAATTTTTGAAGTTAGTGTTCGAAAATTTTATTTGTAAAGTGCCCCTGTCTTTTATTTAAAATTTTCACTTTACACTTTATGGAGATGAAAAAAGTACCCGTTGTCTTGTAGTAATATTTACGAAATTTCCCTTACTCACTGAGGAAGATATCACTAAAGGTAACGTTTTTAAAAAAATAGACAACCAAATTCGTAAATCCACTCTTCACAACTTTCTCTATCTTTAACATTTGTAATTTGAAGGGTTGTGAGGTTTAGATTATCCCTTAGTGATAGTGTTTGTCTAGAGTTAACAACCCCTCAAAATACAAAAGTTAACGTTAGAAATAGTTGTGATGAGCATGTTTATCAAGAAGATCATTAGTTTTTGTTTACTTTTTTTTTTAATAAGTAACTTAACCACTAAGCAAGGACAAATTTGATATTTTTACAAAAGTATAAATGGTATTTTTGAAGTTAGAGTTTCGAGAAATTTGTTTTATTTTTTAGTAAAAACTTCAATGTTACCCTTTATAAGGATGAGAAAAGTACCCCTTGTCTTGTAGTAATATTTACAATATTACCCTTACTTAATGATGAAGATATCCCAAAGAGTAACCTTTTTTAAAAAATAGACTACAAAATTAGTAAATCCAGCCCTCTTAACTCTCTTTATCTTTAACCCAGCGTTTTAAAAATCGCCGAGTCGAACCGGACTCGCCCGGTTCGACTCGGAATTCACGAAAAAGGGACCGGATCGGTTCAAAAACCGGGAATCGTCCTGTTCTAGAGAGAACCGAA
>NW_006497891.1:2575081-2643742 GCF_000471905.2 Amborella trichopoda
GCCGATCCGGATCGCCGATTCGCCGATTCGGATCGGTTTTTGAAAAGCCCGATCCGGGTCACCGATCCGGTTTTTAAACCATTGCTTTAACCTATGTAATTTGAAGGGCTGTGAAATTTATATTATCTTAAAGTGATAGGGTTTGTCTAGAGTTAACAACCCTTCTAACTACTAAGGTTAAACTGAGCAAGGGTTGTGATGGGTGTGTTTATTAAAAAGATCAATACTTTTTATTTAAAAAATATTTTAATAGGTAACTTAACCATTTAGAAAGGGCAAATTTGAAATTCTTACAAAAGTACAATAGCATTTTTGAAATAAATGTCCTGGAATTTTATTTGTAGAGTGTCCTTGGCTTTTAGTTAAAATATCAACTTTAGCCTTTATGAGGATGACAAAAGTACCCTTTATCTTGGGGTAATATTTACAAAATTTCCCTTATTTATGATGAAGATATCACAAAAAGTAACTATTTTTTAAAAATAGACTACAAAATAAGTAAATCCATCCCTCACCACTCTCTCTATCTTTAACCTTTATTTTTTGAAGGATTGTGACATTTTGATTATCCCTAAGTGAAAGAGTTTGTCTAGAGTTAATGCCTCATAATACAAAAGTTAAAGTTATAAGGGGTTATGATTGGTGTGTTTATGAGAAAGATCATTTCATTTTGTTTAAAAAATTATTTTAATAGGAAACTTAACCATTAAGTAAGGGCAAATTTGAAATTTTTACAAAACTATAATGGCTTTTTGGAAGTTAGTGTTTTGGAATTTTATTTGTAGGGTGCCTTTGTCTTCTAGTAAAAAAAAGCAGCTTTACCCTTTATGGAGATGACAAAAGTACCTTTGTCTTGTACTAATATTTAAAAAATTGCCCTTACTTAATTACGAAGATTACGGGAAAATTTGAAATTATTACAAAAGTAACAATTCCATTTTGGAAGTTAGTGTCCTAGAATTTTCTTTATAGCCCGTGTCATTTTGTAAAAATTTCAACTTTGCCCTTTATGGAGATAACAAAACTATCCCTTGTCTTGTAGTTTTATTTACAAAATTTCCCTGATTTAATGATGAAGATTTTGTAAAACGTGACTTTTTTCAAAAAATAGACAAGAAAATTAGTAAATGCACTTTTTACAACTCTCTATGTCTTTAACCTTTGTAATTTGAAGGGTTGTAAAATTTAGATTATGCCTTAGTGATAGGGTTTGTCTTGAGTTAACAACCCCTCAAAATATAAAGGTTAAAGTTAGAAGCGCTTGTGATGGGTGTGTTTAAGAAAAAGATCATTACTTTTTGGATGTTAATTATTATAATAGGAAACTTAACCATTAAGGGCAAATTTGAGTTTTTTACAAAAGTACAATGGCATTTTTGATGTTACTATCTTGGAATTTTATTTGTAGAGTGCCCTTGTCTTTCAAAAAAAATTTCAACTTCATCCATTATGGAGATGGCAAAAGTACCCCTAGTCTTGTAGTAATATTTACAAAATTTCTCTTATTTAATGATGGAGATATTATAACAAGTAACCTTTTTATAAAAATAGACTTCAAATTTAGTAAATCCACTCGTCACAATTATCTCTATCTTTAACCTTTGTAAATTGAAGGGTTATGAAGTCTAGATTATCCCTTTGTGCTAGGGTTTACAAAGGTTAAAGTTAGAAGCAGTTGTGATGGGTTACTTTTTGTTTAAAATATATTTTAATATGTAACTTAACAAGTAAACATCAGTAAATTTGAAATTATTTTAAAAGTACAATGGTATTTTTGAAGGTATTGTCCTAGAATTTTATTTCTAGAGTGCCCTTGTCTTGTAGTAATATTTACGAAAACTCCCATACTAATTGATAAAGATATCACTAAAGGTAACTTTTAAAAAAAATTACACAACAAAATTCGTAAATCTACCCTTCACAACTCTCTCTATCTTTAACCTTTGAAATTTGAAGGGTTGTGAAGTATAGATAATCCCTTAGTGATATGCCTAGAGTTAACAACCCCTCAATATACAAAGGTTAAAGTAAGAAGTGGTTGTGGTGGGTTTGTTTATCATGAAGATCATTACTTTTTATTTTAAAAATTACTTTAATATGTAACTTAACCATTAAGCATGAGCAAATTTGATATTTTTACAAAATTACAATGGCAATTTGGAAGTTAGAGTTCGGGAATTTTATATGTAGAGTGCCCATATCTTTTAGTAAAAATTTTAACTTTACCTTTATGGGGATGACAAAAGTACCCCTTGACCTGTAGTAATATTTACAAAATTGTCTTTACTTAATGATGAAGATATCATAAAAAGTAATTTTTTAAAAAAAACAGAGTACATAATAAGTAAATCCACCAATCACAACTCTCTTTGCGTTTAACCTTTCTAATTTTAAGGGATCTGAAGTTTAGATTATGCCTAGGTGATAGTGTTTGTCTAGAGTTAACAACCCCTAAAAATACTAACCTTAAAGTTAGAAGGGGTTGTGATGGATGTGTTTATGAAGAAGATCATTACTTTTTGTTTAAAAAATTATTGTAATAGAAAACTTAACCATAAAGCAAGAGAAAATATGACATTTTTTAAAAAGCAAACGGCATTTTGGAAGTAAATGCCTTGGAATTTTATTTGTAGAGTGTCGTTCGTATTTCAGTAAAAATTTCAACTTCGCCCATTATGGAGATGACAAAAATACCCATTGTCTTAAAGTAATATTTACAAAATTACCCTTACTTAAAGATGAAGATATCACAAAAAGTAATTTTTTTAAAAAAATAAATTAGAAAATTAGTAAATACACCCTTCTAAATTCTCTTAATCTTTAACCTTTGTAATTTGAAGGGCTGTGAAGTTTATATTATCCCATGGTGATAGGGTTTGTCTAGAGTTAACAACCCCTCAAAATACATAGGTTAAAGATAGAAAGGGTTGTGATGGGTGTCTTTCTTAAAAAGATCATTACTTTTTGTTTATAAAATATTTTAAGAGGTAACTTAACCATTTAGAAATGGAAAATTTGAAATTCTTACAAAAGTACAATGGCATTTTTGATATAAGTGTCCTAGAATTTTATTTGTACATTGCCCTTGTCTTTTAGTTAAAATATCAACTTTACCCTTTATGAAGATGATAAAAATACCCCTTGTCTTGTAGTAATATTTACGTAATTTTCCTAACTTAATGATGAAGATATGACAAAAAAAGTAATTTTTTTAAAAAATAGATTACAAAATAAGTAAATCCACTCTTCACTACTCTCACTATCTTTAACTTTTGTAAATTGAAGGGTTGTGACATTTAGATTATCCCTAAGTGATAGGGTTTATCCAGAATTAACACTTCAAAATACGAAGGTTAAAGTTAGAAGGGGTTGTTCAAAAAGATCATCACTTTTTGTCCAAAAAATATTTTAATATGTTACTTAACCATAAAGCAAAGGCAAATTTGAAATTATTACAAAAATAAAATGACATTCTTGAAGATAGTGTTCCAGAATTTTATTTGTAGAGCGCTCTTATCTTTTATTTAAAATTTCAACTTTACCCTTTATGGAGATGAAAAAAGTACCCCTTCTCGTGTAGTAGTATTTACGAAATTTTCGTTATTCATTGATGAAGAAATCATCAAAGGAAACTTTTTAAAAAAAATAGTTAACAAAATTCGTAAATCCACCGTTCACAACTCTCTCTATCTTTAACCTTTCTAATTTGAAGGGTAGTGAAGTTTAGATTATCCTTTAGTGATAGGGTTTGTCTAGAGTTAACAACCCCTCAAACTACAAAGGTTAAAGTTAGAAATGGTTGTGATTGGTGTGTTTATCAAGAAGATCATTACATTCTGTTTAATTTTTTTTTTAATAGGTAACTTAACCACTAAGCAAGGACAAATTTAATATTTTTACAAAAGTATAAATGGCATTTTTGAAGTTAGAGTCTGGGATATTTATTTGTAGAGCGCCCTTATTTTTTAGTAAAAATTTTAACTTTAGCCTTTATGGGGATGACAAAAGTACCCCTTGTCTTGTAGTAATATTTACAATATGGCCATGACATAATGATGAAGATATCCTAAAAAGTAACGTTTTTAAAAAATTATACAAAAATAGTAAATCGACTCTTATCAACTCTCTCTATCTTTAACCTATGCAATTTGAAGGGTGGTGAAGTTTATATTATCCCATAGTGATAGGGTTTGTCTAGAGTTAACAACCCATCTAAATACTAAGGTTAAAGTTAGAAAGGGTTGTGATGGGTGTGTTTATCAAAAAGATCAATACTTTCTCTTTAAAAAATATTTTAATAGGTAACGTAACCATTTAGAATGGGCAAATTTGAAATTCTTACAAAAGTACAATGGCATTTTTGAAGTAAATGTCATGGAATTTTATTTGTAGAGTGCCCTTGTCTTTTAGTTAAAATATACACTTTACCCTTTATGAGGATGATAAAAGTACCCTTTATCTTGTAGTAACATTTACAAAATTTCCCTTATTTATGATGAAGATATTACAAAAAGTGATTTCTTAAAAAAATAGACTACAAAATAAGTAAATCCACCCTTCACTACTCTCTCTATATTTAACCTTATTAATTTGAAAGATTGTGACGTTTAGATTAACCCTAAGTGATAGAGTTTGTCTAGAGTTAACGCCTCACAATACAAAGGTTAACGTTAGAAGGGGTTGTGATGGGTGTGTTCATCAAAAACATCATTACTTTTTATTTAAGAAATTATTTTAATCTGTAACATAACCATTAAATAAGGGAAATTTTTGATTTTTACAAAACTACAATAGCATTTTCGAAGTTAGTGTCTTGAAATTTTATTTGTAGAGTGTCATTGTCTTTTAGTAAAAATTTCAACTTCACCCTTTATGGACATTACAAAGGTACCCTATGTCTTGTAGTAATATTTAAAAAATTGCCCTTACTTAATTACGAAGAGGTCGCAAAACGTTATAAAAGAGTCTGCAAAATTAGTAAATCCACCATTCACAACTCTCTTTGCCTTTAACCTTTGTGATTTGAAGGGTTGTGAAGTTTAGATTATGCCTCAGTGATAGGGTTTGTCTTGAGTTAACAACCCCACAAAATACAAAAGTTAAACTTATAAGGGTTGTGATTGGTGTGTTTATGAAAAAGATCATTACTTTTTGTTTAAAATTTTATTTTAGTAGGAAAGTTAACTATTAAGCAAGGCCAAATTTGAAATTTTTACAAAACTATATTGGCTTTTTGAAAGTCAGTGTCTTAGAATTTTTTTTGTAGGGTGCCTTTGTCTTTTAGTAAAAATTTCAACTTTACCCTTTATGGAGATGACAAAAGTACTCTTGTCTTGTTGTAATATTTAAAAAATTACCCATACATAATTATGAAGATAGCATAAAAAGTACGGGAAAATTTGAAATTATTACAAAAGTACAATTCCATTTTGGAAGTTAGTGTCCTGGAATTTTATTTGTAGAGTGCCCGTGTCATTTTCTAAAACTTTCAACTTTACCCTTTATGAATATGAGAAAACTACCCTTGTCTTGAAGTAATATTTACAAAATTTCCTTGATTTAATGATGAGGATTTTTCAAAACGTGACTTTTTTAAAAAAATAGACTTGAAAATTTGTATATCCACCCTTTTAAAACTGTCTGTCTTTATCCATTGTAATTTGAAGGGCTCTGAAGTTTAGATTATACCTTAATGATAGGGTTTGTCTAGAGTTAACCACCCTTAAAAATACAAAGGTTAAAGTTAGAAGGGGTTGTGATTGGTGTGTTTATGAAAAAGACCATTACTTTTTGGCTGTTAATTATTATAATAGGAAACTAAAACTATAGGTAAGGGTAAATTTGAAATTTTTATAAAAGTACAATGACATTTTGTATGTTAGTGTTCTGAAATTTTATTTGTAGAGTGCCATTGTTTTATAGAAAAAATTTCAACTTCACTTATTAAGGAGATGACAAAAGTACCCCTAGTCTTGTAGTAATATTTACAAAATTTCTCTTAGTTAATGATGGAGATATTACAACAAGTAACTTTCCTATCAAAATAAACTACAAATTTAGTAAATCCACCCTTCACAATTATCTCTATCTGTAATCTTTGTAATTTGAAAGGTTATGAAGTCTAGATTATCCCTTTGTGCAAGGGTTTACAAAGGTTAAAGTTAGAAGCAGTTGTGATGTGTGTGTTTATCAAAAAGATCATTACTTTTTGTTTAAAAAATATTTTAATACGTAACTTAACTATTAAGCAAGTGTAAATTTTAAATTATTAGAAAAGTACAATGATATTTTTGAAGGTAGTGTCCTGGAATTTTCTTTGTAAAGTGCCCTTGTATTGTAGTAATATTTATGAAATTTCCCTTACTCATTCATGAAGATACCACAAAAGGTAACCTTTTTTAAAAAATAGACAACAAAATTCGTAACTCCACCATTCACAACTCTCTCTCTCTATTTAACCTTTGTAATTTGAAGGGTTGTGAAGTTTAGATCATCTCTTAGTGATATGGTTTGTCTAGAGTTAACAACCCCTCAAAATACAAAGGTTAAAGTTAGAAGTGGTTGTGATTGGTGTGTTTATCATGAAGTTCATTATTTTTTGTTTAATTTTTTTTTAATAGGTAACTTAACCATAAAGCAAGGACAAATTTGATATTTTTACAAAAGTATAAATGACATTTTGGAAGTTGGTGTCCGGGAATTTTATTTTGTAGAGTGCCCATATTTTTAATAAAAATTTCAACTTTACCTTTTATGGGGATGACAAAAGTACCCCTTGTCTTGTAATAATATTTACAATATTGCCCTTAGTAAATGATGAAGATATCCCAAAAAGTAACCTTTTTTAAAAAATAGACTACAAAAATCGTAAATCCACCCTTCTCAACTCTCTCTATCTTTAACCTATGTAATTTGAAAGGCTGTGAAGTTTATATTATCCCATAGTAATAGGGTTTGTCGTGAGTTAACAACCCCTCAAAATACAAAGGTTAAAGTTAGTAAGGGTTGTGATGAGTGTGTTTATCAAAAAGATCATTACTTTTTGGATTTTAATTATTATAAAAGGAAACTTAACCATTAAGCTAAGATAAATTAGAAATTTTTACAAGAGTACAATGGTACTTTGGATGTTAGTGTCTTTGAATTATATTTTTAGAGTGCCCTTGTCGTTCAGATAAAATTTCAACTTCACCCATTATGAAAATGACAAAAGTACCTCTAGTCTTGTAAAAATATTTACAAAATTTCTCTTAATTAAGGATGAAGATATTATAACAAGTAATTTTTTTATAAAAATAGATTATAAAGTTAGTAAATCCACCATTCACAATTTTATCTATCTTTATCCTTTGTAATTTGAAGGGTTGTGAAGTCTAGATTATCCCTTAGTGCTAGGGTTTGTCTCGAGTTAACAACACCACAAAATACAAAGGTTAAAGTTAGAAGCAGTTGTGATGGGTGTGTTTATAAAAAAGATCCTTACTTTTTGTTTAAAAAATATTTTAATATGTAACTTAATCATTATGCAAGGGTAAATTTGAAATCATTACAGAAGCACAATGGTATTTTTTAAGGTAGTGTCCTGATATTTTATTTGTAGAGTGCCCATGTCTTTTAGTTAAAATTTCAGCTTCCTCCTTTATGGAGATGAAAAAAGTACCCCTTGTATTGTAGTAATATTTACGAAATTTCCTATATTCAATGATGAAGATATCACCAAAAGTAATTTCTTAAAAAAAGTAGGAAACAAAATTCGTAATTCCACCCTTCACAACTCTCTCTATATTTAACCTTTGTAATTTAAAGGGTTGTGAAGTTTAGATTATTTCTTAGTGATAAGGTTTGTCTAGAGTTAACAACTCCTCAAAATACAAAGGTTAAAGTTAGAAGGGATGTAATGAGTGTGTTTATCAAGAAGATCATTTATTTTTTAAAAACAATTACTTTAATAGGTAACTTAAACATTAAGCATGGACAAATTTGATATTTTTACAAAAGTATAATGGCATTTTGGAAGTTAGTTTCCAAGAATTTTATTTGTAGAGTGCCCTTATCTTGTAGTAAAAATTTTAACTTTACCTTTTATGGGGATGACAAAAGAACCCCTTGACCTGTAGTAATATTTACAAAATTTCCATAATGATGAAGATATTACAAAAAGTAGCTTTTTCAAAAAAATAGACTACATAATTAGTAAATCCACCAATCACAATTATCTCTGCTTTTAACCTTTCTACTTTGAAGGGTTCTGAAGTTTAGATTATGCCTATGTGATAGGATTTGTCTAGAGTTAACAACCCCTTAAAATACAAACGTTAAAGTTAGAAGGCGTTGTGATGGGTGTGTTTATGAAGAAGATCATTATTTTTTGTTACAAAATTATTTTACTAGGAAACTTAACAATAAAGGAAGAGAACATTTGAAATTTTTAAGAAAGTACAATGACATTTTGGAGGTTAATGTCATGGAATTTTACTTGTGGAGTGTCTTTCGTATTTCAGTAAAAATTTCAACTTCACGCATTATGCAGATGACTAAGTACCTATTGTCTTAAAGTAATATTTACAAAATTACCCTTACTTACAGATAAAGATATCACAAAAAGTAATTTTTTTAAAAAAAGAAACTAGAAAATTAGGAAATAAACCATTCTCAACTCTACTAATAGTTAGCCTTTGTATTTTGAAGGGCTGTGAAGTTTATATTATCCCATAGGGATAGGGTTTGTCTAGAGTTAACAACCCGTCAAAATATAAAGGTTAAAGTTAGAAAGGGTTGTGATGGGTGCGTTTATCAAAAAGACCATTACTTTTTGTTTATAAAATAATTTAATTGGTAACTTAACTATTTAAATATGGAAAATTTGAAATTCTTACAAAAGTACAATGTCATTTTTTAAGTAAGTGTCCTAGAATTTTATTTGTAGATTGTTCTTGTTTTTTAGTTAAAATATCAACTTTACCCTTTATAGAGATGAAAAAGTACCCCTTATCTTGTCGTAATATTTACAAAATTTCCCGACCTTAATAATGAAGATATCACAAATTTTTTTTTAAAAAAAAAAATGGATTACAAAATAAGTAAATCCGCCCTTCACAACTCTCACTATCTTTAACCTTTGTAATTTGAGGGGTTGTGACATTTAGATTGTCCCTTAGTGATAGGGTTTGTCTAGAGTTAATCCGCAAAATACAAAGGTTAAAATTAGAAGGGTTTGTGAAGGGTGCGTTCATCAAAAAGATCATTACTTTTTGTTTAATAAATTATTTTAATCGGTAACTTAACAAATAAACAAGGGAAAATTTTAAATTTTTACAAAACTACAATGGCATTTTGAAAGTTAATATCTTGGAATTTTATTTGTAGAGTGTCATTGTCTTTTAGTAAAAATTTCAACTTTACCCTTTACGGAGATTACAAAATTGCCCCTAGTCTTGTAGTAATATTTTCAAAATTGCCCTTACTTAATTATTAAGATATCACAAAACGTAGGGTCAAATTTAAAATTTTTACAAAACTACAATTGCATTTTGGAAGTTAGTATCTTGGAGTTTTATTTGTACAATACCCATGTCTTTTAGGAAAAATTTCAACTTTACCCGTTATATAGATAACAAAAGTACCCCTTGTCTTGTAGTAATATTTACAAAATTTCCCTGATTTAATGATTAAGATTTAGCAAAAACTGACAAATTTGAAAAAGTAGAAAACAAATTTAGTAAATCCACCCTTCACAGCTCTCCATGTCCTTAACCTTTATAATTTGAAGGGTTGTGAAGTTTAGATTATGCTTTAGTGATAAGGTTTGTCTAGAGTTAACAACCCCTGGAAATACAAATGTTAAAGTTTAAAGGGGTTGTGATGGGCATGTTTATTAAAAATATCAATACTTTTTGTTTAAAAAATTATTTTAATTGGAAAGTTAACCTTTAAGCAAGGGCAAATTGGAAATTTTTACAAAAATACAATGGCATTTTGGATGATAATGTCTCGAAATTTTATTTATAGAGTGTCCTTATCTTTTAGAAAAAATTTTAACTTTACCCTTTATGGGGATGACAAAAGTACCCCTTGTCCTGTAGTAATATTTACAAAAGTGCCCTTATTTAATGATGAAGATATCACAAAAATTAACTTTTTTAAAAAATAGACAACAAAATTAGTAAATCCACCTTTCTCAACTCTCTCTCTATCTTTAATCTTTCTAATTTCAAGGGTTCTGAAGTATAAATTATCCTTTAGTGAATAGGTTCGTCAAGAGTTAACAACCCCTCAAAATACAAAGGTTAAAGTTAGTAGGGGTTGTCATAGGTGTGTTTATCAAAAAGATCATTACTTATTGTTTAAAAACTTATTTTAATAAGTTACTTAACCATTAAACTAGGTCAAATTTGAAATTTTTGCAGAAGTACAATAGCTTTTTGAAAGTTAGTGTCATGGAATTTTATTTGAAGTGTACCCCTTGTCTTTCAAGTTTACCCTTTTTGGAGATGTCAAAAGTACCCATTGTCTTGTAGTCATATTTAAAAAATTAAAAAGTGAATTTATTTAAAAAATAGGCTGCAAAATTAGTAAATCCATCCTTCACAACTTTATTTGTCTTTAACCTTTGTAATTTGAGGGGTTGTGAAGTTTAGATTATGCCTTAGTGATAGTGATAGATTATGCCTTTACAAAATTACCATTACAAAGTACCTCTTGTCTTATAGTAAATGTTTTTTCAAAAAATAAACTAGAAAATTAGTAAATACACCCTTCTCAACTCTCTCTATCTATAACCTTTGTAATTTGAAGGGTTGTGAAGTTGATATTTATCCCCTAGTAGTTTGTCTAGAGTTAACAACCCCTCAAAATAAAAAAGTAAAAGTAAGAAGGGGTTGTGAAGGGTATGTTTTTCAAAAAGATCAATATTTTTCGTTTTTGAAATTATTTTAATAGGTTACTTAACCATTGCGCAAGGGAAAATTTGAAATTTTTACAAAAGTTCTATGGCATTTCATTTGTAGAGTGCCCCTGTCTTTTAGTAAAAATTTCAACTTTACACTTTATGGAGATGACAACTGTACCCCTTCTCTTGTAGTAATATTTACAAAATTACCCTTATTTAATGATGAATAGACAACAAAATTCATAAATCCATCATTCACAACTCTCTATATCTTTAACCTTTGAAATTTGAAAGATAGATTATCCCTTAGTGATAGAGCTTGTCTAGAGTTAACAACCCCTCAATATACAAAGGTTAAAGTTAGAAGTGGTTTTGATTGGTGTGTTTATCATGAAGTTCATTACTTTTTGTTTAATTTTTTTTTAATAAGTAACTTAACCATAAAGCAAGGACAAATTTGATATTTTTACAAAAGTATAAATGACATTTTGGAAGTTGGTGTCCGGGAATTTTATTTTGTAGAGTGCCCATATTTTTAATAAAAATTTCAACTTTACCTTTTATGGGGATGACAAAAGTACCCCTTGTCTTGTAATAATATTTACAATATTACCCTTAGTAAATGTTGAAGATATCCCAAAAAGTAACCTTTTTTAAAAAATAGACTACAAAAATCGTAAATCCACCCTTCTCAACTCTCTCTATCTTTAACCTATGTAATTTGAAAGGCTGTGAAGTTTATATTATCCCATAGTGATAGAGCTTGTCGTGAGTTAACAACCCCTCAAAATACAAAGGTTAAAGTTAGTAAGGGTTGTGATGAGTGTGTTTATCAAAAAGATCATTACTTCTTGTTTGTAAAATTATATGAATAGGTAACTTACCTATTAAGCAAGAGAAATTTTGAAATTTTTAAAAAACTATAATGGCATTTTGGAAGTTAGTGTCTCATTTTAATTGTAGAGTACCATTGCGTTTTAGTAAAAACTTCAACTTTACCATTTATGGAGAGAACAAAAGTACCGCTTGTTTTGTAATAATATTTACAAAATTGACTTTAATGATGAAGATATCACAAGAAGTGACTATTTTCAAAAAAATAGACTACAAAATTAATAAATCCACCCTTCACAACTTTCTTTGTCATTAACCTTTGTAATTTGAAGGGTTGTGAAGTTTAGATTATGCTGTAGTAATACGGTTTGTCTAGAGTTAACAACCTCTCGAAGTACAAAGGTTAAAGCTAGAAGGGGGTGTGATGGGTGTGTTTATGAAAAATATCATTACCGTTTGTTTAAAAAATTATTTTAATAAGAAACGTAACCATTAGGTAAGGGTAAATTTGAAATTTTTACAAAAGTATTATGGCATTTTGAAAAATAGTGTATGGGAATTTTATTTGTTGTCTGCTCTTGTCTTTCAGTAAAAATTTCAACTTCACCCATTTTGGAGATGACAAAAGTACCTCATGTCTTGTAGTGATATTTACTAAATTGGCCATACTCATTGATGAAGATATCACAAAAGGTAACTTTTTAAGAAAAGTAGACTACAAAATTCGTAAATCTACCCTTCACAAGTCTATCGTTTAACCTTCGTAATTTCAAAGCTTGTGAAGTTTAGATTATCTGATAGTGATAGGGTTTGTTTAGAGTTAACAACCCCTAAAAATACGAAGGTTAAATTTTGAAGAGGTTGTGATGGGTGTGTTTATCAAAACGATCATTACTTTTTGTTTCAAAAATTATTTTAATAGGTAACTTACCCATTAAGCAAGGGAAAATTAGAAATTTTTTTACAAAACTATAATGGCATGTTGGAAATTAGTGTCTTGAAATTTTATTTGTAGAGTGCCTTTGTCTTTTAGTAAAAAATTCAACTTTACCCTTTATGGGGATGAGAAAAGTACCCATTGTCTTGTAGTAATATTTACAAAATTGCCCTTACTTAATGATGAAGATATCACAAACAATGAGTTTTTTTAAAACATAGATTACAAAATTAGTAAATCTACCATTCACAACTCTCTCCATCTTTAAAACCTTTGTAATTTGAAGGGATGTGAAGTTTAGATTTTGCCTTAGTGATAGGTTTGTCAAGAGTTAACAACCCTAAAAAATATAAAAGTTAAAGTTAGAAGGGGTTGTGATGGGTGTGTTTATGAAAAAGATCATTATTTTTCTTTTAAATAATTATTTTAATACGAAACTTAAAAACTAAGTAAAGGAAAATTTGAAATTTTTACAAAAGTACAATGGCATTTTAAAAATTAGTGTTTTGAAATTTTATTTGTAGAGCGCCATTGTCTTTCAGTAAAAATTTTAACTTCATCCATTATGGAGATGACAAAAGTACCCATTGTCTTGTAGTGATATCTACAAAATTGCTCTTACTTAATTATGAAGATCTCACAGAAAGTAACTTTTTTAAAAAAAATAGACTACCAAACTAGTAAATCCACCCTACACAATTTCCTCTATCTTTAACCTTTGTAATTTGGAGTGTTGTGACGTTTAGCTTATCCCTTAGTGATAGGGCTTGTCTAACGCCTCAAAATACAAAGGTTAAAATTAGAAGGGGTTGTGATGAGTGTGTTTATCAAAAAGATCATTACTTTTTGTTTAAGAAATTATTTTACTTGGTAACTTAACAAGTAAGCATGGGAAATTTTGAAACTTTTACGAAACTACAACAGCATTTTAGAAGTTAGTATCTTGGAATTTTATTCGTAGAGTACCCTCGTCTTTTAGTTAAAATTTGAACTTTACGCTTTACGGAGATGACAAAAGTACCCTTTGTCTAGTAGTAATATTTACAAAATTGCCTTTACTTAATTATGAAGATATCACAAAAAGTACAGGCAATTTTTTAAAAAATACAATTGCATTTTAGATGTTAGTGTCCTAAAATTTTATTTGTAGAGTGCCCGTGTCTTTTAGTAAAAGTTTCAACTTTACCCTCTATTGAGATGACAAATGTTCCCCTTGTCTTGTAGTAATATTTACCAATTTTCCCTAATTTAATGATGAAGATTTCACAAAAAGTAACTTTTTTTAAAAAATAGATTTTTCAAAAAAATAGACTACAAAATTAGAAAATCCGCTCTTCACAATTATCTTTATCTTTAACCATTTTAAATTGAATGATTGTGAAGTTTAGATTATCCCTTATTGATAGGCTCTGTCTAAAGTTAACAACGCCTCAAAATACAAAGGTTAAAGTTAGATGGGGTTGTCATGGGTATGTTTATCAAAAAGATCGTTACTTTTTGTTAAATTTTTTTTTAATGTGGGACTTAACCATTAATAGAAGGCAAATTTGAAATTATTATAGAAGTACATTAGCATTTTTGCAGTTAGTGTTCTGAAATTTTATTTAAAGAGTGCCCATGTCTTTTTGTTAAAATTTTAGCTTTTACCCTTTATGGAGAAAAAAAAAGTACCCCTTGTCTTGTAGTAATATTTACAAACTTTCCCATACTCCAGATATCACTACAGACAATTTTTCAAAAAAATAAAAAACAAAATTCGTAAATCCAACCTTCACAACTCTCTCTATCTTTAACCTTTGTAATTTGAGGGGTTGTGAAGTATAGATTATCCCTTAGTGATAGGGTTTGTCTAGAGTTAACAACCCCTCAAAATACAAAAGTTAAAATTAGAGGGGGTTGTAATTGGTTTGTTTATCAAGAAGATCATTACTTTTTTTCTAAATTGTTTTTTTAATCGGTAACCTAACCATTAAGCAAGGGCAAATTTGATATTTTTACGAAAGTACGAATGACATTTTTGAAGTTAGTGATCGAGAATTTCATTTGTAAAGTGCCTTTATGTTTTTGTAAATTTTTTTACTTTTCCTATTATGGGGATGACAAAAGAACTCCTTGTCTTATAGTAATATTTACAAAATTTTCTTTAATGATGAAAATATCACAAAAAACAACATTTTTTAAAAAATAGGTTACAAAATTAGTAAATCCACCCTTCTCAACTCTCTTTATCTTTAACTTATGTAATTTGAAGGGTTGTGAAGTTTAGATTATCCCATAGTGATAGGGTTTTTTTAGAGTTAAGAACCCCTCAAAATACAAAGGTCAAATTTTGAAGAGGTTGTGATGGGTATCAAAAAAATCATTACTTTTTTTTAAAAAAAATATTATAATAAGCAACATACCCATTAAGCAAGAAAAAATTAGAAATTTTTACAATACTACAATGGCATTTTAGAAGTTAGTGCCTTTTTGGAGATGACAAAAGTACCCCTTATCTTGAAGTAATATTTACAAAGTTGCTCTTACTTAATGATGAAGAAATCATAAAATGTGACTTTTTTAAAAAAAATAGACTGCAAAATTAATAAATCCACCCTTCACAACCCTCTTTGCCTTTAACCTTTGTAATTTGAAGGGTTGTGAAGTTTAGATTACGCCTTAGTGATAGGAGTTATCCTGAGTTAGCAACCCTCAAAATACAAAGGTGAAAGTTAGATGGGGTTGTGATGGGTGTGTTTATGAAAAAGATCATTACTTTTTGTTTAAATAATTATTTTAATAGGAAACTTAACCATTAAGCAAAGGTAAATTTGAAATTTTTTTAAAAATAGAGTGGCATTTTAAAAGTTAGTGTCCTGAAATTTTATTTATAGAGTGCCCTTATCATTCAATAAGAATTTCAACTTCACCCATTATGGAGATGACAAAAGTACCCATTGTCTTAACATAATATTTACAAAATTGCTCTTACTTAATGATGAAGATCTCACAAAAAGTAACTTTTTTTGCAAAATTGACTACAAAACTGGTAAATCCACCCATCAAAATTCTCTCTATCTTTAACCTTTGTAATTTGAAGGGTTGTAAAGTTTAGATTATCCCTTAGAGTTAGCAACCCCTCAAAATACAAAGGTTAATGTTAGAAAGGGTTCTGATGTGTGTGTTTATCAAAAAGATCTTTACTTTTTGTTTAAAAAGTATTTAATTGGTAACTTAACCATTTAAAAAGTGTAAATTTGAAATTCTTACAAAAGTACAATGGCATTTTTTAAGTAAGTGTCCTGAAATTTTATTTGTAGAGTGCCCTTGTCTTTTAGTTAAACTATCAACTGTACCATTTATGAAGATGACAAAAGTACCCTTTATCTTGTAGTAATATTTACAAAATTACCCTTACTTAATGATGAAGATATCACAAAAAGTAGTATTTTTTTAAAAAATAGACTACAAAATAAGTAAATCCACCCTTCACAACTCTCTCTATCTTTAACCTTTGTAATTTGAAGGGTTGTGACGTTTAGATTATCCTTTAGTGATAGGGTTTTTCTAGAGTTAACAACCCCTCAAAATTCAAAGGTTAAAGTTAATAGGGGTTGTCATGGGTGTGTTTATGAAAAAGATCATTACTTTATGTTTAATAAATTATTTTAATAGGAAACTTAATCATTTAGTAAGGGCAAATTTGAAATCTTTACAAAACTACTATGGCATTTTAGAAGTTAGTGTCTTAGAATTTTTTTTGCAAAGTGCCCATGTCTTGTAGTAAAAATTTAAACTTTACCCTTTATGGAGAAGACAAAAGTACCCCTTGTGTTGTAGTAATATTTACAAAATTGGTCTTTCTTAATTATGAAGATATCACAAAAAGTACATGCAAATTTAAAATTTTACGAAAGTACAATTGTATTTGGAAGTTAGTGTCCTGAAATTTTATTTGTAGAGTACCCGTGTCTTTAGTAAAAATTTCAAGTTTACCCTTTATAGAGATAACAAAAGTACCTTTTGTCTTGTAGTAATATTTACAAAATTTCCTTGATTTAATGATGAAGATTTAGCAATAAGTGACTTTTTTGAAACAGTAGACAATAAATTTAGTAAATCCACCCTTCACAACTCTCTCTGTGTTTATCCTTTGTAATTTGAAGGGTTGCGATGTTTAGATTATGCGTTAGTAATATTCGTAAATCCACTCTTCACATTCACCCAGTCACCGATCAGGTATATAAGGAGGTAATTAAAAATGACTTACAATTTTACAAGTCTTACAAATAATTGAAGAGCTCAAGGAGTCACCAATCAGATGTATAAGGAGGTAATTAAAAATGGTTGACAATTTTACAAGACGTACAGATAAAACCTTGAAGAGCTCAAGGAGTATCTTCCAATGTAGTGAAATACATGAACAAATGAACTTTCCCCAGTTCTGGCTGCCATCTCTTGTGCCACTTCGTTCATTCCCATTCTATAGACCAGGAGCTGCATGGAGAGTGATGATTATCTGAAGAAGGGGAACATTATAGGAATTGGCTTCAGTTGAATTTGAATAAGACCAGTTCTACATCATATATAGAGAGAGAGGAGTGGGGTAGATATTATAGCTCTCTATCTTTGACTTTTGTAATTTAACGAATCGTGAAGTTTAGATTATCCCTTAGTGATAGGTTTTGTCTAGAGTTAACAACCCCTCAAAATACAAAGGTTAAAGTTAGACGAAGTTGTCAAGAAGATCATTGCTTTTTGTTTAAAAAATTACTTTAATAGATAACTAAATAATTAAACAAGGGCAAATTTGATATTTTTACAAAAATACAATAGCATTTTGGAAGTTAGTGTCCAGGAATTTTATTTGTAGGGTGCCCTTATCTTTTAGTAAAAATATTAACCTTCCTCTTTATGGGGATAACAAAAGTACCTCTTGCCATGTAGTAATATTTACAAAAGCGCCCTTAATTAATGATGAAGATATCACAATAAGTAATTTTTTTTAAAAAATAAACTACATAATTAGTAAATCCACCATTCACAACTCTTTCTGCCTTTAACCTTTCTAATTTGAAGGGTTCTGAAGTTTCGATAATGCCTTAGTGATAGGCTTTGTCTAGAGTTAACAACCCCTCAAAATGCAAAGTTTAAAGTTAGAAGGGGTTGTGATGGGTGTGTTTATGAAAAAGACCATTACTTTTTGTGTAAAAAATTATTTTAATAAGAAACGTAACCATAAGGTGGGGAATTTTTGAAACTTTTAAAAAAGTACAATGGCATTTTGGAAGTTATGGTGTTGGAATTTTATTTGTAGAGTGCCCTTGTCTTTCAGTAAAAATTTCAACTTCACCCATTATGGAGATGACAAAAGTACCCATTGTCCTAAAGTAATATTTAGAAAATTACCTTAACTTAATAATGAAGATATCACAAAAAAAAGTTTTTTTTAAAAAAAAACTAGAAAATTAGTAAATACACCCTTCACAACTCTCTTTATCTTAAACTTTTGTAATTTGAAGGGCAGTGAAGTTTATATTATCCCATGGTGATAGGGTTTGTCAAGAGTTAACAACCCCTCAAAATACAAATGTTAAAGTTAGAAAGGGTTATGATGGGTGTGTTTATCAAGAAGATCATTACTTTTTGTTTATAAAATATTTTAATAGGTAGCTTAACCATTTAAAAAGAGAAAATTTGAAATTCTTATAAAAAGTACAATGGTAATTGTGAAGTAATTGTCCTTAAATTTTATTTGTAGAGTGCATTTGTCTTTTAGTTAAATTATCAACTGTACCCTTTATGAAGATGACAAAAGTACCCTTTATCTTGTAAAAATATTTAAAAAATTGTCCAATCCTGAAGACATTACAAAAAATATTTTTTTTAAAATAATAGACGGCAAAATAAGTAAATCCACCTCTCACAACTCTCTCTATCTTTTCCCTTTGTAATTTGAAGGTTTGTGACGTTTAGATTATCCTTTAGTGATAGGGTTTTTCTAGAGTTAACGACCCCTCAAAATTCAAAGGTAAAAGTTAATAGGGATTGTCATGGGTGTGTTTATGAAAAAGATCATTACTTTTTGTTTAATAAATTATTTTAATCGGTAACTTAACCATTAAGAAAGAGAAATTTTGAAATTTTTACAAAACTACAATGACATTTTGGAAGTTAGTGTCTTGGAGTTTTATTTATAGAGTGCCCTTGTTTTGTATTAATAATTTCAACTTAACCCATTATTGAGATGACAAAAGTACCCCGCGTCTTGTAGTAATATTTACAAAATTTCCCTTACTTAATTATGAAGATATCACAAAAAGTACGGGCAAATTTGAAATTTTCACAAAAGTACAATTGCGTTTTGGAAGTTAGTGTCCTGAAATTTTATTTGTAGAGTACCCGTGTCTTTTAATGTTTTGGGATTCTATTTGTAGAGTGCCCTTGTCTTTCAGTAAAAATTTCATGTTCACCAATTTTGGAGACGACAAAAGTACCCCTTGTTATGTAATGATATTTATAAAATTGCTCTTACTTAATGGTAAAGATCTCACAGAAAGTTACTTTTTTAAAAAAATAGTTTACAAAATTAGTAAATCCACCCTTCACAATTCTCTCTATCTTTAACCTTTGAAATTTGAAGGTTTGCGACTTTTAGATTATCCCTTAGTGATAGGGTTTGTCTAGAGTTAACGCCTCAAAATACAAAGGTTAAAGTTAGATGGGGGATGATGAGTGTGTTTATCAAAACGATCATTACTTTTTGTTTAAGAAATTATTTTAGTAGTTAACTTAACAATTAAGCAAGAGAAAATTTGAAATTTTAACGAAACTACAATGGCATCTAAGAAGTGAGTGTTTTGGAATTTGTTTTGTAGTGTGCCCTTGTCTCTTAGTAAAAATTTCAACTTTACCCATTATGGAGATGACAAAAGTACCCTTTATCTTGCAGGAATATTCACAAAATTGCACTTATTTAAATATGTGATATAATAAAAAGTAACTTTTTTAAAAAAATAGACTACAAAATTAGTAAATCCACCCTTCTCAAGTCTCTCAATCCTTCTTTAATTTGACGGGTTGTGAAGCTTAAATTATCCCTTAGGGGCCGTTTGGGTACCTAAAAATCTATTATGTAACAATATATTACTACGAAATATGGCATTTCCACTGATTGGGTACACTCAATAGTAAAGAAATGGAAATAGATTACGCGAGATTTTTTCAAAAATCAAGAAACCCATTATGCGCGATGAAAGGTGAAAAATTTATTACGAGAGTAACGGGTTATTTTTGGAAATCTTTCGTGTGTGATTTTGCCTACCCTATCCCCGATTAAAAAAATCTTCTAAGTCCTCTCTCTTCATAATAACTAGGTGATCTCTCTTCTTCCCATTTTTTAACTCGTACCCTACGTATTTTGAATTTAGTATCATAAATTTATTGTTTATTTGAAATTATATAGAGAGACATTGGAAAGACTTTTATAAAACACAAATAAAAATAAGGCTTATCATAATAAAATCATGTTATTCCAAACATATTGATCCAATGACTTATCATGTTGAAACCAATGTCATGTTAGAAAACATGTGATTGCATATAAGTGCCAAAGGCACTTAATATAAGTAGGAAAAAGTGTCATGATTATAAAATGGTACAAGTTATCATTAGAAAATCTTTTTGGAATAGTGATAATGTTATTATTAGAAATATTTTTGGAATGGTGTGATAATTTTAATTCAGTATTTTAGTGGAATTTTGTGATAAAAAATAAGGATATGATAATTCTGCATTTTCATAGAATTTTGTGACAAAAAAGAAAGAAATGATAGTTTAGAGGCACGTGTTGGTAAAATGTTGGTAATGCATTTCCTATATTTCTTCGAGACATAGCCAAACAATAACAATGTATTTCACAGGTTGCATCTAAATACTATCCAAGCTATAACAATCCATTTACAAGTAATGTATTACACAGTAATGTATTACGCCAGTAAGATATTTCATAGACAATATATTTCCAGATATCCAAACGGCCACTTAGTGAATGGGTTAGTCTAGAGTTAACAACCCCTCAAAATACAATGGTTAAAGTTAGTAGGGGTTGTGATGGGTATGTTTTATAAAAAAGATCACTATTAATTGTTTAAAAAATTATTTTAATAAGTTACTTAACTATTAAGCAAGGTCAAATTTGAAGTTTTTAAAAAAGTACTACTGCTTTTTGGAAGTTAGTGTCTTGGAATTTTATTTGTAGAGTGCCCTTGTCTTTTCGTAAACATTTCAACTTTACCCTTTATGGAGATGACAAAAGTACTCCTGGTCTTATAGTAATATTTACAAAAGTACCCTTACTTAATGATGAAGATATCATAGAAAGTAACTTTTTTATTAAAATAGACTAGAAAATTAGTAAATATACCCTTCACAACTCTCTCTAACTTTAACCTTTGTAATTTGAAAGGTTGTGAAGTTTAGATTATCCTTTAGTGGTAAGGGTTGCCTAGAGTTAATAACCCCTCAAAATGTAAAGGTTAAAGTTGGAAGGGTTTGTAAAGGGTGTGTTTATTAAAAAGATCATTATTTTTTGTTTAATAAATTATTTTAATAAGTTATTTAACCATTAAGCTGGGGCAAATTTGAAATTTTTACAATAGTACAATGGCATTTTGAAGGTTAGTGTCCTGGAATTTTGTTTATAGAGTGCCCTTGCCTTTTAGTAATATTTCAACATTACACTTTATGGAGATGACAATAGTACCCCTTCTCTTGTAGTAATATTTACATAATTGCCCTTACTCAATGATGAAGATATAACATGTTTTAAAAAATAGACAACAAAATTATTAAATCCATCCTTCACAACTCTCTCCATGTTCAACCTTTGTAAATTGAATGATTGTGATGTTTCGATTAACCCTTAGTGATAAGGTTTGTTTAGAATTAACAACCTCAGTAAATACAAAGGTTAAAGTTAGAGGGGGTTGTAATGGGTGTTTTTTTGAAAAAGATTACTGCATTTTGTTTAAAAAATTATTTTAATAGGTAACTTAACCACTAAGAAAGGGCAAATTTAAAATTTTTATAAAAGTACTATGGCATTTTTTAAGTTAGTGTCCTAAAATTTTATTTGTAGAGTGCCCTTCACTTTTTGTTAAAATTTGAAATATATCCATTATGGAGATGACAAAAGTACCCTTTCACATGTAGTAATATTTTCAAAGTAGCCCTTATACAATGATGAAGTCATCACAAATGGTGACTTTTTTCAAAAAATAAATTACAAAATTCGTAAATCCACCGTTCACAACTCTCTCTATCTTTAACCTTTGTAATTTGAAAGGTTGTGAAGTTTAAATTATCTCTTAGTGATAGGGCTTGTCTAGAGTTAACAACCCCAAATATACAAAGGTTAAAGTTTGAAGGGGTGGCGATGGGTGTGTTTATCTAAAAGATTACTACTTTTTGTTTAAAAAATTATTTTAATAGGTAACTTACCCATTAAGCAAGGGAAATTTGAAATTTAAACAAAACTACAATGGCATTTTGGAAGTTAGTTTCTTGAAATTGTATTTGTAGAGTATCATTGTCTTTTAGTAAAAATTTCAACTTTACCCTTTATGGAGATGACAAAAATACCCCTTGTCTTATAGTAATAGTTACAAAATTGACCATACTTAATGACAAATTATCATAGAAAGTTACATTTTTTAAACAATAGACTGGAAAATTAGTAAATCCACCTTTCACAACTTTCTCTTTCTCTAACCTTTGTAATTTGAAAGGTGTAAAGTTTAGATTATGGCTTAGAGGTTGGGTTTGTCTAGAGTTAACAACCCCTCATAATAGAAAGGTTAAAGTTAGATGGGGTTGTGATGAGTGTGTTTATGAAAATGATCGTTACTTTTTGTTTAACAAATTATTTTAATAGGAAACTGAACCGTTAATCAAGGGTAAATTTGAAATGATTACAAAAGTAGAATGGCATTTTGAAAGTTATTGTCCTAAAATTTTCTTTGTAGTGTGCACTTGTCGCTCAGTAAACATTTCAACTTCACCCATTATGGAAATGACAAAAGTACCCCTTATCTTGTGGTAATGATGAAGATGTCACAAAAAGAAACTTTTTTAAAAATATAGACTACAAAATTATTAAATCCAACCTTCACAATTCTCTCGATCTTTAACCTTTGTAATTTGAAGGGTTGTGACGTTTAGATTATCCATTAGTGATAGAATTAGACTAGAGTTGACAACCCCTCAAAATGTTAAGGTTAAAGTTAGAAGGGGATGTGATGGGTGTATTTATCAAATAGATCATTACTTTGTTTTTAAAAAATATTTTAATTGGTAACTTAACCATTAAGCAGCAACAAATTTGAAATTTTTATAAAAGTACATTGGCATTTTTGAAGTTAGTGTTTTTTAATTTTATTCGCAGAGTGTCCTTGTCTTTTAGTTAAAATTTCAACTTTACCCTTATGGAGAGGACAAAAGTACACATTGTCATTAATAATATTTACAAAATTGCCCTTGTTGATGAATATATCTCAAAAGGTAACTTTTTAAAAAAAATAGACGATAAAAAAGAAAATCCACCCTTCACAGCTCTCCCTATCTTTAACCTTTGTATTTTGAAAGGTTGTGAAGTTTAGATTATCCCTTAGTGATAAGGTTTGTCTGGAGTTAAGAAGCCCTCAAAATACAAAGGTTAAATTTTGAAGGGGTTGTGATGGGTATGTTTATCAAACAGATGATTATTTTTTGTTTTAAAAATTATTTTAATAGGTAACTTTACCATTAAGCAATGGAAAATTAAAAGTTTTTACAAAACTAAAATGGCATGTTGGAAATTAGTGTCTTGGAATTTTATTTGTAGGGTGCCCTTGTCTTTTATTACAAATTTCAACCTTACCCGTTATGGGGATGACAAAAAGTACCCGTTGTCTTATAGTAATATTTACAAAATTTCCCTTACTCATTGATGAAGATCTCACAAAAATTAACTTTTTTTAAAAAATAGACTACAAAATTAGTAAATCCACCCATCATAATTCTCTCTATCTTTAACCTTTGTAATTTGAATGGTTGTGATGTTTTGATTGTCCATCAGTGATAGGGTTTGTCTAGAGTTAACGCCTCAAAATACAAAGGTTAAAGTTTGAAGGGGTTGTGATGGGTGTGTTTATCCAAAGGGTCATTTCTTTTTGCTTAAGAAATTATTTTAAATGGTAACTTAACAATTAAGTAAAGGAAAATTTAAAATTTTAACAAAACTACAATGGCATTTTTGAAGTTAGTGTCATGGAATTTTATTTATAGAGTGCCCTTATTTTTTAGTAAAAATTTTAACTTTACCCTTTACAGAGAAGACAAAAGTACCAATTGTCTTGTAATAATATTTACGAAATTGTCTTTACTTAATTATTAATATATCACAAAAAGTACAGACAATTTTGAAATTTTTACATAAGTACAATTACATTTTGGAAGTTAGTGTCTTGGAATTTTATTTGTAGAGTACCCTTGTCTTATAGTAAAAATTTCAACTTTACCCTTTATGGATATGACAAAAGTAACCCTTGTCTTGATATAATGTTTACAAAATTGCCCTAACTTAATGATGAAGATATCACAAAAATTGACTTTTTTTTAAAAATAGACAACAAAATTATCGAATCCACCCTTCACAACTCTCTCTGTTTTTAACCTTTGTAATTTGAAGGGTTGTGAAGTTTAGATTTTGCCATAGTGATAGGGTTTGTCTAAAGTTTAAAACCCCTCAAAATACAAAGGTTAAAGTTAGAAGGGGTTGTGATGGGTGTGTTTATGAAAAAGATCATTACTTTTTGTATAAAAAATTACTTTAATAGAAAACTTAACCTATAAACAAAAGCAAATGTGAAAATTTTGCAAAAGTACAACGGTATTAGTGTCTTGGAATTTTATTTCTAGAGCGCCCTTGTCTTTCTGTAAAAATTTCAACTTCACCCATTATGGAGAAGACAAAAGTGTCTCCAGTCTTGTAGTAATATTAACAAAATTGCACATGGCTAATGACGAAAATATCACAAGAAGTAACTTTTTATAAAACATAGACAACAAAATTCGTAAATCCACCTTTCACACCTCTCTCTATCTTTAATCTTTGTAATTTGAAGGGTTCTGAAGTTTAAATTATCCTTTAGTGATAGGGTTTGTCAAGAGTTAACAACCCCTCAAAATACAAAGGTTAAAGTTATAAGGAGTAGTTATGATGGGTGTGTTTATCAAGAAGATCATTACTTTTTGTTTAAAAAATTATTTTAATATTTAACTTAACCATTAAGCTATAGAAAATTTGATATTTTAACAAAAGTACAAATGGAATTTTGGAAGTTAGTGTCCGTGAATCTTTTAATAAAAGTTTTAACTTTACCCCTTATGGGGATGACAAAAGTACCCCTTGTCTTGTAGTAATATTTAACAAATCCCCTTACTTAATGATGAAGATATCACGAAAAGTAACTTTTTGAAGAAAATAGACTGTAAATCTACCCTTTTCAACTCTCTCTATCTTTATCCTTTGTAATTTGAAGGGTTGTAAAGTTTAAATTATCCCTAAGTGGATGGGTTTATCTAAAGTTAACAACCCCTCAAAATACAATCGTTAAAGTTAGTAGGGGTTCTGGTGGATGTGTTTATCAAAAAGATCGATACTTATTATTTAAAAAATTATATTGATGGGTCACTTAACCATTAAGCAAGATCAAACTTGAACTTTTTACAAAAAGTACAATGGAAGTTTAGAAGTTAGTGTCCTGGAATTTTATTTGTAGAGTGTTATTGTCTTTTAGTAAAGACTTCAACTTTACCCTTTATGGAGATGACAAAGTACCTTGTGTCTGGTAGTAATATTTAAAAAATTACCCTTACTTATTAATAAAGATATACAAAAAAATATTTTTTTTTAAAAACCTACTACAAAATTAGTAAATACACTCTTCACAACTCTCTCTATCTTTAACCTTTGTAATTTGAAGGGTTATGATGTTTAGATTATCCCTTAGTGATAGCGTTTGTCTAGAGTTAACAACCGTTCAAAATACAAAGGTTAAAGTAAGAAGGGGTCGTGGTGGGTGTGTTTATCAAGAAGATCATTACTTTTTGTTTAAAAAATTATTTTAATAGGTAACTTAATTATTACGCAATGGCAAATTTAATATTTTTACAAAAGTACAAAGGCATTTTGGAAGTTAGTGTCCTGAAATTTTATTTGTAGAGTGCCCTTGTCGTTTAGTAAAAATTTCAACTTTTCCCTTTATAGAGATGACAAAAGTACCCCTTATTTTGTATTACTATTTACAAAATTGCTCTTCCTTAATGATGAACATATCACAAAAAGTAATGGCAAATTTGAAACTTTTATAAACGTACAATTGCATTTTAAAAGTTAGTGGCCAGGAATTTAATTTGTAAGGTGCTCTAGTCTTTTTGTAAAAATTTTAACTTTACCCTTTATAGAGATGGCAAAAGTACGCCTTATGATGTAGTAATATTTACAAAATTACCTTTAAAAGTGACTTTTTTTAAAAAATAGACTACAAAATTAGTAAATCTACCATTCATAACTCTCTCTATCCTTAGCGATTGTAATTTGAAGGGTTGTGAAGTTTAGATTATCCCATAGTGATAGGGTTTGTCTAGAGTTAACAACCCTTCAAAATACAAAGGTTAAATTTTGGAGGGGTTGTACTGGTTGTGTTTATAAAAAAGATCATTACTTTTGATTAAAAAATTATTTTAATAGGTAACTTACCCATTAAGCAAAGGAAAGTTAAAAATATTTACAAAACTACAATGGCATATTGGAAATTAGTTTCTAGAAAATTTATTTGTACAGTGTCCTTGTGTTTTAATAAAAATTACAACTTTACCCTTTTTGGGGATGAAAAAAGTACCCATTGTCTTGTAATAATATCTACAAAATTGCCTTTACTTAATGTTGAACATATCACAAAAAGTGACTTTTATAAAAAAATAGACCATAAAATTAGTAAATCCACCCTTCACAACTCTCTCTACATTTAACCTTTGTAATTTGAAGGGTTGTGACGTTTAGATTATCCCTTAGTGATAGGATTTGTCAAGAGTTAACAACCCCTAAAAATGTAAAGCTTAATGTTAGAAGGGGTTGTGATGGGTGTGTTTATGAAAAAGATCATTACTTTTTATTTAAAAATTTATTTAATAAGAAACATAAACCCTAAGCAAAGCCAAATTTCAAATTTTTACAAAAGTAAAATGACATTTTGGAAGTTAGTGTTTTGGGATTCTATTTGTAGAGTGCCCTTGTATTTTAGTAAAAATTTCAACTTCACCAATTTTGTAGATGACAAAAGTACCCCTTGTCTTCTAATGACATTTATAAAATTGCTCGTACTTAATGATGAAGATCTCACATAAAGTTATTTTTTTAAAAAAATAGACTACAAAATTAGTAAATCCACCCTTCATAATTCTCTTTATCTTTAACCTTTCAAATTTGAAGGGTTGTGACCTTTAGATTATCCCTTAGTGATAGGGTTTGTCTAGAGTTAATGCCTCAAAATACAAAGGTTAAAGTTAGATGGGGGGATGATGAGTGTATTTATCAAAAAGATCATTACTTTTTGTTTAATAAATTATTTTAATAGGTAACTTAACAATTAAGCAAGGGAAAATTTAAAATTTTTACGAAACTAGAATGCCCTTTTAGTAGTGACTGTCCTAGAATTATTTTTGTAGTGTGCCCTTGTCTTTTAGTAAAACTTTTAACTTTACCCATTACAAAAGTACCTTTTATCTGGTAGTAATATTTACAAAATTACCCTTATTTAAATATGAGGATATCACAAAAAGTAAGTTTTTTTAAAAAATAGACTACTGAATTAGTAAATCGATCCTTCTCAAGTCTCTCTTTCCCTTTCTAATTTGAAGGGTTGTGAAGTTTGAATTATCCCTTAGGGGCCGTTTGGGTACCTGAAAATCTATTATGTAACAATATATTACTACGAAATATGGCATTTCCACTATTTGGGTGCACTTAATAGTAAGGAGATGGAAATAGATTACGCGATATTTCTCCATAAATCAAGAAATCCATTACGCACAGTGATAGGCAAAAAATCTATTACGAAAGTGACGGGTAATTTTTGGAAATCTTTCGTGTGTGTTTTTGCCTACCCTATCCCTGATTAAAAAAATCTTCTAAGCCCTCTCTCTTCATAATAACTAGATGATCTCTCTTCTTCCCATTTTTTAACTCGTACCCTACATATTTTGAATTTAGTATCATAAATTTATTGTTTATTTGAAATTATAGAGAGGGACATTAGAAAGACTTTTATAAAACACAAATAAAAATAAGGCTTATCATAATAAAATCATGTTATTCCAAACATATTGATCCAATGACTTATCATGTTGAAACCAATGTCATGTTAGAAAACATGTGATTGCGTATAAGTGCCAAAGGCACTTAAAATATGTAGGAAATAGTGTCATGATTATAAAATGATACAAGTTATCATTAGAAAGTCTTTTTAGAATAGTGATAATGTTATTATTAGAAATATTTTTGGAATGGTGTGATGATGAATTTAATTCAGTATTGTTGTGGAATTTTGTGATAAAACATAAGGAAATTATAATTCTGCATTTTCATGGAATTTTGTGACAAAAAAGAAAGAAATGATAGTTTATAGGCACGTGTTGGTAAAATGTTGACATTGCATTTCCTATATTTCTTCGAGACATAGCTAAACAATAACAATGTATCTCACAGGTTGCATCTAAATACTACCCAAACAGTAACAATCCATTTACAAATAATGTATTACGCAGTATTGTATTACGCCATTAAGATATTTCACAGACAATATATTTTCAGGTATCCAAACGGCCACTTAGTGAATGGGTTAGTCTAGAGTTAACAACCCCTCAAAATACAATAGTTAAAGTTAGTAAGGGTCGTGATCGGCATGTTTATCAAAAAGATCACTACTAATTGTTTAAAAAATTATTTTAATAGGTTACTTAACCATTAAGCAAGGTCAAATTTGAAGTTTTTAGAAAAGTACTACTGCTTTTTGGAATTTAGTGTCATAGAATTTTATTTGTAGAGTGCCCTTGTCTTTTAGTAAAAATTTCAACTTTACCCTTTATGGAGATGACAAAAGTACCCCCGGTCATGTGGTAATATTTACAAAAGTACCCTTACTTAATGATGAAGATATCACAGAAAATAAATTTTTTGTTAAAATAGACTAGAAAATTAGTAAATACATCATTCACAACTCTCTCTATCTTTAACCTTTGTAATTTGAAGGGTTGTGAAGTTTAGATTATCCCGTAGTGGTAAGGGTTACCTAGAGTTAACAACCCCTCAAAATACAATGGTTAAAGTTGGAAGTGTGAAGGTTGTGTTAATAAAAAAGATCATTATTTTTGTTTAAGAAATTATTTTAATAAGTAACTTATCCATTAAGAGAGGGCAAATTTGAAAATGTACTACTGCTTTTTGAAAGTTAGTGTCTTGGAAATTAGTGTCTTGGAATTTTATTTATAGATTGCCCTTGTCTTTTATTAAAAATTTCAACCTTACCCGTTATGGGGATGACAAAAAGTACCCGTTGTCTTGTAGTAATATTTACAAAATTGCCCTAACTCATTGATGAAGATCTCACAAAAATTAACTTTTTTAAAAAAATAGACTACAAAATTCGTAAATCCACCCATCACAATTCAATCTATTTTTAACCTTTGTAATTTGAAAGGTTGTGATGTTTAGATTGTCCATTACTAATAGGGTTTGTCTAGAGTTAACGCCTCAAAATAAAAAGGTTAAAGTTAGAATTTATCCAAAAGAACATTACTTTTTGCTTAAGAAATTATTTTAATTGGTAACTTAACAATTAAGCTAGGGAAAATTTAAAATTTTTACAAAACTACAATGGCATTTTTGAAGTTAGTGTCTTGAAATTTTTTTATAGAGTACCCTTATTTTTTAGTAAAAATTTCAACTTTACCCTTAATGGAGAAGACGAAAGTACCCCTTGTCTTGTAGTAATATTTAAAAAATTGCATTTACTTAATTATTAAGATATCACAAAAAATACAAACAATTTTGGATTTTTTACAAAAGTACAATTGCATTTTGGAAGTTAGTGTTCTGAAATTTTATTTGTTGAGTGCCCTTTTCTTATAGAAAAAATTTAAACTTTACCCTTTATGGAGATGACAAAAGTACCCCTCATCTTGAAGTAATATTTACAAAGTTGCCCTAACTTAATGATGAAGATATCACAAAAATTGACTTTTTTTAAAAGATTGACGACAAAATTAGCGAATCCACCCTTCACAACTCTCTCTGTTTTTAACCTTTGTAATTTGAAGGGTTGTGAAGTTTAGATTTTGCCTTAGTGATAGGGGTTTGTCTAGAGTTAACAACCCCTCAAAATACAAAGGTTAAAGTTAGAAGGGATGATGGGTGTGTTTATGAAAAAGATCATTACTTTTTGTTTAAAAAATTACTTTAATAGGAGACTTAACCTATAAAAAAAAAGCAAATGTGAAATTTTTACAAAAGTACAACGGCATTTTGGAAATTAGTGCCTTGGAATTTTATTTCTAGAGAGCCATTGTCTCTCTGTAAAAATTTCAACTTCACCCATTATAGAGAAGACAAAAGTATCTCTAATCTTGTAGTAATATTTACAAAATTGCTTATGGTTAATGACGAAGATATCACAACAAGTAACTTTTTTTAAAAAATAGACAACAAAATTCGTAAATCCACCCTTCACATCTCTCTTTATCTTTAACCTTTGTAATTTGAAAGGTTGTGAAGTTTAGATTATCCCTTAGTGATAGGGTTTGTCTAGAGTTAACAACCCCTCAAAATACAAAGGTTAAAGTTATAAGGAGGTATGATGGGTGCGTTTATCAAGAAGATCAATATTTTTTTTTTTAAAAATTATTTTAATATTTAACCTAACCACTAAGTAATGATAAATTTGATATTTTTACAAAAGTACCAATGGTATTTTGGAAGTTGGTGTCCAAAAATTTTATTAGTTGAGTGCCTTTATCTTTTTATAAAAATTTCAATTGTACCCCTTATGGGGATGACAAAAGTAGCCCTTGTCTTGTAGTAATATTTATCAAATCCCCATACTTAATGATGAAGATATCACAAAAAGTAACTTTTTTAAGAAAATAGACTAAAGAATTAGTAAATCCACCCTTTTAAACTCTCACTATCTTTATCCTTTGTAATTTGAAAGGTTGTGAGGTTTAAATTATCCCTTAGTGAGTGGGTTTAATCTAGGGTTAACAACCCCTCAAAATACATTGGCGAAAGTTAATAAGGGTTATGATGGGTGTGTTTATCAAAAAGATCATTACTTATTATTTAAAAAATTATATTAATAGGTCACTTAACCATTAAGCAAGGTCAAACTGGAACTTTTTCCAAAAAGTACATTGGAAGTTTCGAAATTAATGTCCTGGAATTTTATTTGTAGAGTATCCTTGTCTTTCAGTAAAAACATCAACTTTACCCTTTTTGGAGATGACAAAGTACCTCTTGTCTTATAGTATCATTTAGAAAATTAGCCATACTTATTAATAAAGATATCACAAAAAGTATTTTTTTTTAAAACAGACTACAAAATTAGTAAATACACCCTTCACAACTCTCTCTATCTTTAACCTTTGTAATTTGAAGGGTTATGAAGTTTAGATTATCCCTCAGTGATAGGGTTTGTCTAGAGTTAACAACCGTTCAAAATACAACGGTTAAAGTAAGAAGGGGTCGTGATGGGTGTGTTTATCAAGAAGATCATTATTTTTTGTTTAAAAAATTATTTTAATAGGTAACTTAACTATTACCCAATGACAAATTTAATATTTTTACAAAAGTACGATGGCATTTTGGAAGTTAGTGTCTTGAAATTTTATTTTTACAGTGCCCTTGTCGTTTAGTAGAAATTTCAACTTTCCTCTTTATAGAGATGTCAAAAGTACTCCTTGTTTTGTATTACTATTTACAAAATTGCTCTTTCTTAATGATGAACATGTCACAAAAAGTAACGGAAAATTTGAAACTTTTACAAAAGTATAATTGCAGTTTAAAAGTTAGTGTCCAAAAATTTAATTTGTAAGGCGCCCTAGTTTTTTTGTAAAAATTTCAACTTTACCCATTATAGAGATGGCAAAAGTACTCCTTATTTTGTAGTAATATTTACAAAATTACCCCTAAAAGTGACTTTTTTTAAAAATAGACTACAAAATTAGTAAATCTACCCTTCATAACTCTCTCTATCCATAACATTTGTAATTTGAAGGGTTGTGAAGTTTAGATTATCCCATAGTGATAGGGTTTGTCTAGAGTTAACAACCGCTCAAAATACAAAGGTTAAATTTTGAAGGGGTTGTATTGGGTGTGTTTATAAAAACGATCGTTACTTTTTGTTTATAAAATTATTTTAATAGGCAACTTACCCGTTAAGCAAGGAAAAATTAGAACTTTTTATAAAACTACAATGCAATGTTTGAAGTTAGTGTCTTGAAATTTTATTTGTAGTGTGTCATTGTCTTTTAGTATAAATTTGAACTTTATCATTTATGGAGATGACAAAAGTACTCCGTGTCTTGCAATAATATTTAGAAAAGTGCCCTTACTTAAGGATGAAGATATCACAAATAGTGATTGTATTAAAAAAATAGACTACAAAATCAGTAAATCCACCATTCACAACTCTCTCTACCTTTAACCTTTGTAATTTGAAGGGTTGTAAAGTTTAGATTATGCCTTAGTGATAGGGTTTGTCTAGAGTTAACAACGCCTCAAACACAAAGGTTAAAGTTAGAAGGGGTTGTGAATGGTATGTTTATAAAAATGATCATTACTTTTGGTTTAAAAAATTATTTTAATAGAAAACTTAACCAGTAAGCTAGGGCAAATTTGAAATGTTAACAAAAGTAGTAAAATGATATTTTGGAAGTTAGTTTCCTAGAACTTTATTTGGAGAGTGCTTTTGTCTTTCAGTAAAACTTTAAACTTCCCCCATTGTGGAGATGACAAAAGTACCCATTGTCTTATAGTAATATTTACAAAATTACGTTTACTTAATGATGAAGATCTCACAAAAAGTAACTTTTTTTAAAAAAATAAACAAAATTAGTAAATCCACCCTTCACAATTATCTCTATCTTTAACGTTTGTAATTTGAAGGGTTGTGAAGTTTAGATTATCCTTTAGTGATAGGGTTTTTCTAGAGTTAACAAGCCTTAAAATACTAACGTTAAAGTTGAAAGGGGTTGTGATGGGTGTGTTTATCATAAAGATCATTATTTTTTGTTTAAAAAATATTTTAATAGATAACTTAACCATTTACAAATGGGAAAATTTGAAACTCTTACAAAAGTATAATGGCATTTTGGAAATTAGTGTCTTGGAATTTTATTGGTAGAGTGGTCCTATCTGTTAGTTAAAATTTCAACTTTATCTTTTATGGCGATAAAAAAAGTACCCCTTGTCTTATACTAATATTTAAAAAATTTCCCTAACTCAATGATGAAGATATGACAAAATGTAACTTCTTTTAGAAAATCGACAACAAAATTCATAAATCCAGCCTTCACAACTCTCTCTATCTTTAACTTTTGTAATTTGAAGGGTTCTGAAATTTAGATTATCCCTTAATGATAGGGTTTGTCTTGAGTTAACAACCATTCAAAATATAAAAGTTAAAGTTAGAAGCAGTTGTAATGGGTGTGTTTATCAAAAAGATCATTAATTTGTCTTTAAAAAAGTGTTTTAAAAGGTAACTTAACCATTAAGCAAGAACAAATTTTATATTTTTACAAAAGTACAATGGCATTTTTGAAGTTAGTATCCGAGAATTTTATTTGTAAAGTGCCCTTATCTTTTAGTAAAAATTTCAACCTTACCCTTTATGGGGATGACAAAAGTAACCCTTATCCTGTTGTAATATTTAGAAAATTGGCCTTACTTAATGATGACAATATCACGAAAACTAACGTTCTTAAAAAAATAGACTACAAAATTAGTTAATCCACACGTTTCAACTCTCCCTATCCTAAACCTTTGTAATTTGAAGGGTTGCGATATTTCAATTGTCCCTTAGTGAATTGGTTTGTCTAGAGTTAACAACCACTCAAAATACAAAGTTTAAAGTTAGTAGGACTTGTGTCGGCTGAGGTTAACAAAAAGATCATAACTAACTGTTTAAAAAATTTTAATAGGTTACTTAACCATTAAGCAAGGTCAAAATTGAAATTTTTCCAAAAGTACAATTGACTTTGGAAGTTAGTGCCCTGAAATTTTATTTGTATAGGGCCCTTGTCTTTTAATAAAAATTTCAACTTTTACCTTTTATGGAGATGACAAAAATACCCCTTGTCTTGTAGTAATATTTACAAAATTTCCCTTATTTAATGATGAAGATTTACCAAAATGTGACTTTTTTGAAAAAATAAACAACAAAATTAGTAAATCCACTCTTCACAACTCTCTCTGTCTTTAACGTTTGTAATTTGAAGGTTGTGAAGTTTTAATTATGCCTTAGTGATAGCGTTTTTCTAGACTTAACAACCCCTCAAAATACAAAGGTTAAAGTTAGAAGGAGTTGTGAAGGGTGTGTTTATTAAAAAGATCATTATTTTTTGTTTAATAAATTACTTTAAAGCAAGGGCAAATTTAAAATTTATACAAAAGGACAATGGCATTTTGGAAATTAGTGTCTTGTAATTTTAGTTGTAGAGTGCCCGTGTCTTTTAGTAAAAATTTCAACTTCACACTTTTTGGAGATGATAATAGTACCCCTTCTCTTGTAGTAATATTTAAAAAATTTCCCTAACTCATTGATGAAGATATCACGAAAGGTAATTTTATTAAAAAATAATAGACTACAAAATTCGTAAATCCACCCTTCACACCTCTCTTTATCTTTAACCTTTGCATTTAGGTTATGAAGTTTAGATTATCCCTTAGTGATAGGGTTTGTTTAGAGTTAACAACCCCTCAAAATACAAAGTTTAAATTTTGAAAGGGATGTGATGGGTGTGTTTATCAAAAAGATCATTACCCATTAAGTAAGAGAAAAATAAATTTTTTTATAAAACTACAATGGCATGTTGGAAATTAGTGTCTTGGAATTTTATTTGTAAAGTACCCTTGTCTTTTAGTAAAAATTTCAACTTTATCCTTTATGGGGATGACAAAAGTACCTCTCGTCTTATAATTATCTATACAAAATTTCCCTTAATTAATGATGAAGAAATCACAAAAAGTGATTTTCTAAAAAAAATAGACTGCAAGATTAGTAAATCCACCTTTCACAGCTCTCTCTGTCTTTAACCTTGGTAATTTGAAGGGTTGTGAAGTTTAGATTATGCCTTAGTAATAGGGTTTGTCAAGAGTTCACAACCCCTCAAATTACAAAAGGTTAAAGTTAGAAGGGGTTGTGATGGGTGTGTTTATGAAAAAGATATTAATTTTTGTTTAAAAAATTATTTTAATAAGAAACTTAACCACTAAGCAAGGGCAAATTTGAAATTTTTACGAAAGTACAATGGCATTTCGAAAATTAGTGTTTTTGTATTTTATTTGTAGAGTACCCTTGTCTTTCAGTAAAAATTTCTACTTCACCTAATATGGAGATAACAAAAGTATCCCTTGTCTTGTTGTGATATTTACAAAATTGCTCTTACGTAATGATGAAGATCTCACAAAAAGTAACCATTTTTAAAAAATAACTACAAAATTAGCTAATCCACCCTTCACAATTCTCTCTATCTTTAACCCATGTAATTTGAAGGGTTGTGACCTTTAGATTATCCCTTAGTGATAGGGTTTTTTTAGAGTTAACGCCTCAAAGTAAAAAGGTTAAAGTTAGAAGGGGTTGTGATGGATGTGTTTATAAAAAAGATCATTACTTTTTGTTTAAGAAATTATTTGAATAGGTAACTTAACAATTAAGCAAAAGAAAATTTGAAATTTTTACGAAACTACAATGGTATTTTAGAAGCTAGTGTCATGAAATTTTATTTGTAGAGTGCCCTTGTCTTTTAATAAAAATTTGAACTTTACCCTTTATGAAGATGACAAAAGTAACCCTTCCCTTGTAGTAATATTTAAAAAATTGCCCTTACTTAATTATTAAAATATCACAAAAAGTACAGGAAATTTCGAAATTTTTACAAAAGTACAATTGCATTTAAGAAGTTAGTGTCCTAGAATTTTATTTGTAGAGTGCCATTAATCTTTTAGTAAAAATTTCAACTTTACCATTTATGGAGATGATAAAACTACCCCAGGTCTTATAGTAATATTTACAAAATTGCCCTTACTTAATGATTAAAAAAAAAAAACTTTTTTTTAAAAATAGACTACAAAATTAGTAAATCCACCCTTCTCAACTCTCTCTATCTTTAACCATTGTAATTTGAAGGGTTGTGAAGTTTAAATTTTCCCTTTGTGAATGAGTTTGTCTAGAGTTAACAACCCCTCAAAATACAAAGGTTAACGTTAGTAGGAGTTGTGATGTGTGTATTTATCAAAAAGATCATTACTTATTGTTAAAACAATTAATTTAATTGGTTACTTATCCATTAAGGAGGGTCAATATTGAAATTTTTACAAATGTACATTGGCATTTTTGAAGTTATGTCCTGGAATTTTTTTTGTAGAGTGCCTATGTCTTTTAGAAAAAGTTCCAACTTTACCCTTTATGAAGATGACAAAAGCACCCCTAGTCTTATAGTTATATTTACAAAATTACCCTTACTTAATGATGAAGATATCATAAAACTTTTTTTTTTGTTAAAATACTAGAAAATTTGTAAATACACCCTTCACAACTCTCTCTCTTTAACCTTTGTAATTTAAACGGTTACGAAGTTTTGATTATCCCTTAGTGATAGGGTTTGTCTAGAGTTAACAACCCCTCAAAATACAAAGGTTATAGTTACAAGGGGTTGTGAAGGGTGTGTTTACAAAGGCAAATTTGAAATTTATGGAGATGACAATCATTAAGCAAAAGCAAATTTTAAATTTTTACAAAAGTACAATGGCTTTTAGAAATTTAGTATTTTGATATTTCATTTGTAGAGTACCCTTGTTTTTCAGTAAAAATTTGAACTTCACCCATTATGGAGATGACAATAGTACCCCTTGTCTTATTACAATATTTACAAAATTGCTCTTATTTAATGATGAAGATTTCACAAAAAGTAACATTTTTTTAAAAATAAACGACAAAATTAGTAAATCCGCCCTTCACAATTCTTTAAATTTTTAACCTTTGTAATTTGAAGGGTTGTGACCTTTAGATTATTCCTCAGTGATAAGGTTTGTTTAGACTTAACGCCTAAAAATACAAAAGTTAAAGTTAGAAGGGGTTGTGATGGGTGTGTTTATAAAAAAGATCATTACTTTTTGTTTAAGTAATTATTTTAATAGGTAACTAAACAATTGAGCAAGAGAAACTTTAAAATTTTTACGAATCTACAATGGCATTTTCGAAGTTACTGTCTTAGAATTTTATTTGTAGAGTGCCCTTGTCTTTTAATAAAAATTTCAACTCAACCCTTTATGAAGATGGCAAAAGTACCCCTTGTAATGTAGTAATATTTACAAAATTACCCATACTTAATTATGAAGAAATCACAAAAAGCACGAGCGAAATTTTTACAAAAGTACAATTGTATTTTGGAAGTTAGTGTCCTAAAATTTTATTTGTAGAGTGCCCTTGTGCTTTAGTAAAAATTTTAACTTTACCCTTTATGGAGATGACAAAAGTACCGCTGGTCTTGTAGTAATATTTAAAAAATTGCCCTTACTTAATGATGAAAATATCATAAAAAGTGCCTTTTTTAAAAAAATAGATAACAGTAAATCCACGCTTCACAACTCTATCTGTCTTTAACCTTTGTAATTTGAAGGGTTGTGAAGTTTAGATTTTTCTTTAGTGATAGGGTTTGACTAGAGTTAACAATTGCGCAAAATACAAAGGTTAAAGTAAGAAGGGGTTGTGATGGGTGTGTTTATGAAAAAGATCATTACTTTTTGTTTAAAAATTTATTTTAATTGGATACTTAACCTTTATGCATGGGCAAATTTGAAATTTTTACAAAATTAAAATGGCATTTTTGAAGTTAGTGTCCTGAAATTTTATTTGTAGATCGCCCTTGTCTTTCAGTAAAAATTTCAACTTCACCCATTATGGAGATGACAAATGTACCCCTTGTCTTGTGTTAATATTTACAAAATTGCTCCTAGTTAATGATGAAGATATCACAACCAGTAACTTTTTGAAAAAAATAGACCTCAAAATTTGTAAATCTACCCTTCGAAATTCTCTCTATCGTTAACCTTTGAAATTGGAAGGGTTGTTAAGTTTAGATTATCCCTTAGTGGTATGGTTTATCTAGAGTTAAAAACCCCTCAAAATACAAAGGTTAAAGTTAAAAGGGATTGTGAAGGCTGTGTTTATCAAAAAGATTATTATTATTTTTTAAAAAAATTATTTTAATTGGTAACTTAACCATTAGGCAAGGAAAAATTTGAAATTTTTACAAAAGCACAATGGTATTTTGGATGTTGGTCCTGTAATTTTGTTTGTAGAGTGCCCTTGTCTTTTAATAAAAATTTGAACTTTACACTGTATAGAGAAGACAAAAGTACCCCTTATCTTGTAGGAATATTTACAAAATTTCTTTTATTTAATGATGAAGAGATCACAAAATATAAATTTTTTAGAAAATTGATTGTAAAATTAGTAAATCCACCCTTCACTTCTCTCTCTATCTTTAACCTTTGTAATTTGAAGGGTTGTGAAGTTTAGATTAACCCTTAGTGATAGGGTTTGTCCAGAGTTAACATCCCACAAAATACAACGGTTAAAATTACAGGGGGTTGTGATGGGTGTGTTTATGAAAAATATTATTACTTTTTGTTTAAAAAATTATTTTAATAAGTAACTTAACCATTAAGTAAGAGTAAATTTGAAATTTCTAAAAAAGTACAATGGCATTTTTGAAGTTAGTCTCCAGAAATTTTGTTTGTAAAGTGCCCTTGTGTTTAGTAAAAATTTTAATGATGAAGATTGCCCTTACTTAGTTTTAACTTGACCCTTTACAAAATTGCCCTTACTTAACGATGAAGATTTTACAAACAGTTACTTTTAAAAACAAAAAAAGACTAAAAAATTATTAAATCCACGCTTCACAACTCTCTTTATCTTTAACCTTTGTAATTTGAAGGATTATGAAGTTTAGATATCCCTTTTTTATAGGGATTATCTAGTGTTAACAACCCCCCAAAATACAAAGGTTAAATTTATAAGGGGTTGTGATGGGTGTGTTTATAAAAAAAATAAGTACTTTTCGTTTAAAAAATTATTTTAATCGGTAAGTTAACCATTAAGCAAGCAAAATTTCGAAATTTTTACAAAAGTAGAATGACATTTTGGAAGTTAGTGTTCTGGAATTTTATTTTTAAAGTGCTATTTTCTTTTAGTAAAAATTTTAACTTTATCCTTTATAGAGATGACCAATGTACCCCTTGACTTGTAGTAATATTTATAAAATTGCTCTTACTTTTTTAAAAAAGATCGACTTCAAAATTAGTCAATCCACCCGTCACCACTCTCTCTATCGTTAACCTTTGTAATTTGAAAGGGTTGTGAAGTTTAGATTATCTCTCGGTGAAAGGGTTTGCTTAGAGTGAACAACCCCTTAAATTACAAAGGTTATAGCTAGAAAGGGTTGTGATGGGTGTGTTTACATCTACCTTTTGTTTAAAAAATTATTTTGGTTGGTAACTTAATCATTAGCAAGGTCAAAATTGATATTTTTATAAAAGTACAAGGGCATTTTGGAAGTTAGTGTCCTGGAATTTTGTTTGTAGAATGCCCTTATTTTTTAGTAAAGATTTCAACTTTACCCTATATTGAGATGTCAAAAGTACCCCATGTCTTGTAGTAATGTTTACAAAATTGCTTTTACTTAATGATAAAAATATCACAGAAAGTAACTTTTTTTAAAACATAGACTACAAAATTAGTAAATCCACACTTCACAATTCTCTCTATCTTTAACCTTTGTAATTTGAAGGGTTGTGAAATTTAAATTATCCCGTACTGAATGCATTTGTCTAGAGTTAACAACCCCTCAAAATACAAAGCTTAAAATTAAAAGGGGTTGTGATGGGTGTATTTAGCAAGAGGAACATTACTTATTGTTTAAAAATTTATTGGTTAAAGTTAGAAGAGGTTGTGATGGGTGTGCAATGGCATTTTAGAAGTTATTGTTCTAGAATTTTCTTTGTACAGTGCCCTTGTCTTTCAGTAAAACTTTTAACTTCACTTATTATGGAGATGAAAAAAGTACCCCTTGCCTTGTTGTGATATTTACATAATTGCTCTTACTTAATGATGAAGATCTCACAAAAAGTAACTTTTTTGAAAAAATAGACTAAAAAAATATAAATGCACCCTTCATAATTCTCTTTATCTTTAACCTATCTAATTTGAAGGGTTGGGAAGTTTAGATTATCCATTAATGATAGGGTTTGTCTAGAGTTAACAACCCCTCAAAATACAACGGTTAAAGTTAGAAGGTGTGAAGGGTATGTTTAACAAAACGATCGTTACTTTATGTTTTAAAAATATTTTAATAGGGAACTTAACCATTTAACCAGGGCAAATTTGAAATTCTTAAAAAAGTACAGTGGCATTTTTGAAGTAAGTGTCTTGGAACTTTATTTATAAAGTGCCCTTGTCGTTTAGTTAAAATTTAAACTTTACCCTTTATGGAGATGACAAAAGTATCCCTTATCTTGTAGTAATATTAACAAAATTTCTCTTACTCAATGATGAATTTATCACAAAAGGAAACTTTTTTTAATAAATAGACAACAAAATTTATAAATCCACCCTTCACATCTCTCTCTATCTAAAACCTTTGTAATTTGAAAGGTTGTGAAATTTAAATTATCCCTTAGTGAATGTGTTTGTCTAGAGTTAACAACCTCTCAAAGTACAAAGTTAAAGTTATAAGAGGTTGTGATGGGTGTGTTATCAAAAAGTACATTACTTATTGCTTAAAAATTTATTAGTTCAAGTTAAAAGGGGTTGTGATGGGTGTGCAATGACATTTTGGAAGTTATTGTTCTGGAATTTTATTTGTACAGTGCCTTTGTGTTTCTGTAAAAATTCAGACTTCACCCATTATGGAGATGATAAAAGTACCCTTTGTCTTTGCACTTACTTAATGATGAAGATCTCACAAAAAGGAACTTTTTTGAAAAAATAGACTAGAAAAATATAAATCCACCCTTCACAATTCTCTCGATCTTTAACCTATGTAATTTGAAGGGTTGTGAAGTTTAGATTATCCATTAGTGATAGGGTCTATCTAGAGTTAACAACCCTGCAAAATACAACGGTTAAAGTTGGAAAGGGTATTGAAGGGTGTGTTTAACAAAACGATCGTTACTTTTTGTTTAAAAAATATTTTAATGAGGAACTTAACCATTTAACCAGGGCAAATTTGAAATTCTTACAAAAGTACAATAGCATTTTTGAAGTAATGGTCTTGGAATTTTATTTGTAGAGTGCCCTTGTTTTTTAGTTAAAATTTAAACTTAACCCCTTATGGAGATGACAAAAGTATCCCTTGTCTTGTAGCAACATTAAAGTTGAAAGCTGTTGTGATGGGTGTGTTTATCAAAAAGATCATTACTTTTTGTTTAAAAAGTTATTTTAATAAGTAACTTAATCATTATGCTAGCGAAAATTTGATATTTCTACAAAAGTACAATGGCATTTTTGAAGTTAGTGTCTTGGAATTTTATTTGTAGAGTGTCCTTATCTTTTAGTAAAATTTTCAACTTTACCCTTTATGGGGATGATAAAAGTACCCCTTGTCGTGCAGTAATATTTAAAAAGTTGCCCTTATTTAATGATGAAGATATCACAAAAAGTAACTTTTTTAATAAAGTAGACTACAAAATTAGTAAATCCACCCTTCTAAACTCTCTCTATCTTTAACCTTTGTAATTTGAAGGGATGTAAAGTTTAGATTATCCCTTAGTGATAAGGTTTGTCTAGAGTTAACAACCCTTCAAAATACAAAGGTTAAAGTTAGTAGGGGTTGTGATGGGTGTGTTTATCAAAAAGATCATTATTTATAGTTTAAAAAATTAATTTAATAAGTAACTTAACCATTAAGCAAGGTCAAATTTGAAATTTTTACAAAAGTACAATGGAATTTTTCGAAGTTCCCTAAATTTCATTTGTAGAATGCTTATATCTTTTAGAAAACGTTTCTACTTTACCTTTGATGGAGATGACAAAAGTACCCTTGTGTTGTAGTAATATTCACAAAATTACCCGTACTTAATGAAGAAGATATCACAAAAAGTAACTTTTTTTATAAAATAGATTACAAAGTTAGTAAATCCACTCTTCAAAACTCTCTCTATCTTAAACCTTTGTAATTTGAATGTTTATGAGTTTAGATTATCCTTTAGTGATAGGGTTTGTCAAGAGTTAAAAACCCCTCAAAATACAATAATGGTTAAAGTTAGAATGGGTTGGAAAGGGTGTGTTTTTCAAAAAGTTCATTATTTTTTGTTTAAAAAATTATTTTAATAGGTAACTTATCCATTAAGCAAAGACAAATTTGAAATTTTTACAAAAGTACAATGTCCTGGTATTTTATTTGTAGAGTGCCCTTGACTTTCAGAAAAAATTTCAACTTTAAACTGTATGGAGATGACAAAATTACCCCTTATCTTATAGTAATATTTACAAAATTTCCCTTACTTAATGATGTAGAGATCACAAAAAGTAAATTTTATTAAAAAATAGATTGCAAAATTAGTAAATCCACCATTCACAAGTCTCTCTATCAATAACCTTTGTAATTTGAAGGGTTGTGAAGTTTAGATTAACCTTTAGTGATAGGGTTTGTCTAGAGTTAACACCCCCGCAAAATATCAAGGTTAAAGTGACAAAGGGTTGTGATGGGTGTATTTATGAAAAATATTATTATTTTTTGTTTAAAAAATTATTTTAATAAGTAACTTAGTCCTTAAGCAAGGGGAAATTTGAAATTTTTAAAAAAGTACACTGCCATTTTTTAAGTTAGTCTGCAGAAATGTTTTTTGTAATGTTCCCTTATGTTTTAGTAAAAATTTCAACTTTACCCTTTATGGAGATGACAAAATTATCTTTTGTCTTGTAGTAATATTTCCAAAATTGCCCTTACTTAATGATGAAGATTTCACAAAAAAGTTACTATAAAAAGAAAAAGACTACAAAATTATTAAATCCACGTTTCACAACTCTCTCCATCTTTAACCTTTGTAATTTAAAAGATTGTGAAGTTTAGATATCCTTTTTTTATAGGGATTGTCTAGTGTTAACAACCCCTCAAAATACAAAGGTTAAATTTGGAAAGGGTTGTGATGGGTGTGTTTATAAAAAAGACAAGTACTTTTTGTTTAAAAAATTATTTTAGTTGGTAACTTAATCATTAAGAAATGGAAATTTTGAAATTTTTTACAAAAGTACAATGACATTTTGGAAGTTAGTGTCTTAGAAGTTTATATTTAGAGTGCTCTTCATAGTAAAAATTTCAACTTTTCCCTTTATGGAGATAACCAATGTACCCCTTATCTTGTAGTAAAATTTAAAAAATTGCCCTTACTTAATGTTGAAGATATTACAATAAGCAACTTTTTTAAAAAAATCGATTTCAAAATTAGTAAATCCACCCCTCACAAATCTCTCTATCATTAACGTTTGTAATTTGAAAGGGTTGTGAAGTTTAGATTATTCCATTGTGATAGGGTTTGTCTAGAGTTAACAACCCCTCAAAATACAAGGGTTAAAGTTGGAAGGGGTAATGATGAGTGTGTTTATCAAAACGATTAGTATTTTTTGTTAGAAAACTTATTTTCATAGATAACTTAACCATTAAGCAAGTGAAAATTTGAAACTTTTACAAAAGTAGAAAGGCATTTTGGAAGTTAGTGTTCTGGAATTTTATTTTTAGAGTGCCTTTCTCTTTTAATAAAAATTTCAACTTTAACTTTTATGGAAATGACCAAAGTATGCCTTGTCTTATAGTAATATTTACAAAATTGTCCTTACTTAATGATGAAGATAACACAAAAAATAACTTTTTTAAACAAATAGACTACAAAATTAGTCAATCCACCCTTCACAACTCTCTCTCTATCTTCAAGTTTTGTAATTTGAAAGGTTGTGAAGTTTTGATTATTCCTCAATGATAGGGTTTGTCCTGAGTTAACAACCCCTCAAAACGCAAAAGTTTAAATTAAAAGAGGTTGTGATGGGTGTGTTTATCAAAGAGATCATTACTTTTTGTTAAAAAAATTATTTCAATAAGTAACTTAACCATTAAGAAAGGGAAAATTATAAATTTTTACAAAAGTAGAATGACATTTTGGAAGTTTGTGTCCAAAAATTTAATTTGTATAGTGCCCTTGTCTTTCAGTAAAAGTTTCAACTTCACCTATTATGGAGATGACTGAAGTACCCATTATCCTAGAGTAATATTTACAAAATTGACGTTACTTAATGATGAAGATATCACAAAAAGTGACGGTTTTAAAAACTAGAGACTACAAAATTAGAAAATCCACCCTTCACAACTTTCTCTGTCTTTAACCTTTGTAATTTGAAGGGTTGTGAAGTATAGATTATACCTTAGTGATAGGGTTTGTCTTGAGTTAACAACCCCTCAGACGCAAAGGTTAAAGTTAGAAGGGGTTGTGATGAGTGTGTTTATGAAAAATATCATTACCTGTTTTTTAAAAAATTATTTTAATAGGAAACTTAACCACTAAGCAAAGATAAATTTGAAATTTTTACAAAAGTACAATGGCATTTTAGAAGTTAGTGTCTTGAAATTTTATTTGTAGAGTGCCCTTGTCTTTAAATAAAATATTCAACTTCACCCATTCTTGTAATAATATATTCAAAATTGCTCTTCCTTAGTGATGAAGATATTACAAATAGCAACGTTTTTTATAAAATAGACTAAAAAATTAGTAAATCCACCCTTCCCAAGTCTCTCTATCTTCACCTTTTGAGATTTGAAGGGTTGTGAAGTTTAGATTATCCATTAGTGATAGGGTTTGTCTAGAGTTAACAACCCCTCAAAATACAAAGGTTAACTAGAACGGGTTGCGATGGGTGTGTTTATAAAAAAGAACATTGTTTTTTTGTCTAAAAAATATTTTAATTGGTAACTTAACAATTAAGCAAGGCAAATTCAAAATTTTTACAAAAGTGTAATTGGATTTTTTAGTTTAGTGTCATGGAAGTTTATTATTAGAGTGCCCTTCGCTTTTAGTTAAAATTTCAATTTTACCCTTTATGGAGATGACAAAATTACCCCTTGTCTGATAGAAATAGTTTCAAAACTTCCCATACTCATTGATGAAAATATCACAAATGGTAACTTTTAAAAAAAACAGATTAGAAAATTCGTAAATCCACCCTTCACAACTCTTATGTTTAACCTTTGTAATTTGAAAGGTCGTGAAGTTTAGATTATCCCTAGAGTTTGCCTAGAGTTAACAAACCCTCAAAAATTGAAAGGTTTCAAGTTAGAAGGGGTTGTGATGAGTGTATTTATGATAAGGATCATTACCTTTTGTTTAAAAAACTATTTTAATAGGTAACTTAACCATTAAGTAAAAGCAAATTTGAAATTGTTACAACAGTACAATGATATTTTGGAATTTAGTGTCTTGAAATTTTATTTTTAGAGTGCCCCTTTCTGTTAAATAAAATTTCTATATACCATTTATGAAGATGACAAAAGTACCCCTTATTATGTAGTATTATTTACAAAATTACCCTTACTTAATGATGAAAATATCACAAAAAAGTAAGGGCAAATTTGAAATTTTTATAAAAGTACAATTGCATTTTGGAGGTTAGTATCGTGGAATTTTATTTTTAGAGTGCCCTTGTATTTTAGTTGCAATTTCAACTTTACCCTTTAAGGAGATGACAAGAGTACCCCTTATCTTCTAGTAATATTTTCAAAATTGCCCATACTTAATGTTGAAGATATCATAAAATGTAAATTTTTTTAAAAAATAGACAACAAAATTAGTAAATCCACCATTCACAACCCTCTCTATCTTTAACTTTTGTGTTTAGAAAGGTTGTGAAGTTTACATTATGCCTTAGTGATAGGGTTTGTCTAGAGTGAACAACCCCTCAAAATACAAAGGTTATAAATGGAAAGGGTTGTGATGGGTGTGTGTATGAAAAAAATCATTACTTTTTGTTTAAATGATTATTTTAATAGGACACTTAACAATTATGGAAGGGAAAATTTTAAAATTATTTAATTTGTAGAGTGCCTTGTCTTTCTGTAAAAAATTATGGAAATGACAAAAGTATCCCCTGTCTTGTAGTAATATTTGCAAAATCGCTCTAATTTAATGATGAAGTTATCACAAATAGTAACTTTTTTAAAAAAACATAAACTACAAAATTAGTAAGTCCAGCCCTCACAATTCTCTCTATCTTCAACCTTTGTAATTTGAAAGGCAATGAAGTTTAGATTATCCATTTGTGATAAGGTTTGTCTAGAGTTAACAACCCCTCCAAATATTAAGGTTAAAGTTAGAAGGGGTTGTGATGGGTGTGTTTATCAAAAAGATTATTACTTTTTGTTTAAAACATATTTTAATTGTTAACTTAACCCTTAAGCAAGTGCAATTTTCCAATTTTAAAAAAAGTACAATGGAATTTTTGAAGTTAGCGTCCTGAAATTTTATTTGTAGAGTGCTTTTGTCATAAAGTAAAATTTTCAACTTGACCTTTTATGGAAATGAAAAAAGTGCCCCTTGTCATGTAGTAATATTTACAAAATTTCCTTTCATCAATGATGAAGATATCACATAAAATAACTTTTTAAAAAATACTACATTACAAAATTAGTAAATCCACCTTTCACAACTCTATCTCTCTTTAACCTTTGTAATTTGAAGGGTTGTGAAGTTTGGATTATTCCTCAGTGATAGGATTTGTCTTGAGTTATTAACCCCTTAAAATGTAAAGGTTCAAGTTAACAGGGGTCGTGATAGGTGTTTTTAACAAAGAGATCGTTACTTTTTTGTTAAAAAATTATTTTAAGAGGTAACTTAACCATTAAGCAAGGGAAAATTTGAAATTTTTATGAAAGTACAATAGCATTTTGGAAGTTAGTTTCCTGGAATTTAATTGGAAGAGTGCACTTGTCTTTTAGTTAAAATTTAAACTTTATCCTTTATGGAGATGGCAAAAGTACCCCTTATCTTATGGTAATATTTATAAAATTGATCTTATGGTAATATTTATAAAATTGCACTTACTTAATGATGAAGATATCACAAAAAGTAATTTTTTTGAAAAATAGATTACAAAATTAGTAAATCCACGTTACACAACGCTCTCTATCTTTAACATATGGAATTTGAAGGGTTGTGAAGTTTAGATTATCCCTTTGTGATAGGGGTTTGTCTAAAGTTAACGTCCCCTCATAATGTAAAGGTTAAAGTTAGAAGGGGCTCTGATGGGTATGTTTACCAAAAAGATTAGTACATTTTGCTTAAATAATTATTTTAATAGGTAACTTAACCATTAAGCATAGAAAAATTTGAAATTTTTACAAAACTAGAAAGGCATTTTGGAAGTTATTGTCTTGGAATTTTTATACTCAAAGTGTCCTTCTCTTTTAGTAAAAAATTAAACTTTACCCTTTATGGAGATGACTAAAGTACCTTTGTCTTGTTGTAATATTTAGAAAATTGCCCTTACTTAATGATGAAGGTATCACAAAAAATAACTTTTTTTAAAAAATAGACTACAAAAGTAGTAAATCCACCCTTCTTAACCCTTTCTATCTTTAACCTGTGTAATTTGAAGGGTTGTGAAGTTTAGATTATTCCTCAGTGATAGAGTTTGTTTAGAGTTAAAAAATCTTCTAAATGCAAAGTTTCAAGTTAAAAGGGGTTGTGATGGGTGAGTTTATCAAAGAGATCGTTACTTTTTGTTTAAAAAATTATTTCAATAGGTTAAGCAACCTTAAGCAAAAAAAATTTGAAATTTTTATAAAAGTACAATGGTATTTTGGAAGTTAGTGTCGTGGAATTTTATTGGTAAAGTGCATTTGTTTTTTAGTTAAAATTTAAACTTTACCATTTATGGAGAAGACAAACGTACCGCTTATCTTGTAGTACTATTTATAAAACTTTCCTTACTTAATGATGAAGAAATCACAAAAAGTGAGGATAAATTTTTAATTTTTACAAAAGTACAATTGCATTTTAGAGATTAGTGTTCTAAAATTTTCGCTCTTGTCTTTTAGTAAAAATTTCAACATTACCCTTTATGGAGATGACAAAAGTACCGCTTGTCTTGTAGTAATATTTACAAAATTACCCTTACTTAATGACGAAGATATCACAAAAATGTAACTGTTTAAAAACATAGACTACAAAATTGGTAAATCCACTCTTTACAACTCTCTCTATCTTTAGCCTCTGTAATTTGAAGGGCTGTGAAGTTTACATTATGCCTTACTGTTTGTCTAAAGTTAACAACCCCTCAAAATACAAATGTTAAAGTTGGAAGGGGTTTTGAGGGATGTGTTTATGAAAAAGGATAATTACTTTTTGTTTAAAAAAATATTTTATTAGGACACTTAAACATTTAGTTAGGGGAAATTTGAAATTTTTACAAACGTATAATGACATTTTCTACGTTATTGTCCTGGAATTTTATTTGTAAAGTGCACTTGTTTTTCAATAAAAATTTCAACTTCACCCATTAAGGAGATGACAAAAGTACCCCTTGTCTTGCAGTAATATTTACAAATTTTCTCTTAGTTAATGATGAAGATATCACAAATAGTAATTTTTTAAAAAAATAGACTACAAAATTAGTAAATCCACCCCTCACAATTCTCTCTATATTTAACCTTTGTAATTTGAAGGGTTGTGAAGTTTAGAATATCCATTAGTGATAATGGTTTTTAAAAGTAAACAACCCCTCAAAATATTAAGGTTAAAGTTAGAAAGGGTTGTGATGGGTGTGCTTATAAAAAAGATCATTACTTTTTGTTTAAAAAATATTTTAATTCTAACTTAACCATTAAGCAAGAGTAAATTTTAAATTTTTATAAATGTAAAATTTTAAATTTTTATAAAAGTACAATGGCATTTTTGAAGTTAGTGTCCTAGAATTTTATTTGTAGAGTGCCATTGTCTTTCAGTGAAAATTACTACTTTACCCTTTATGAAGATGACAAAAGTTCCCATTGTCATTTAGTAATAATTACAAAATTTCTTGTAATGAATGATGAAGATATCAAAAAAGGTAACTTTTTTTAAAAAATAGAACACAAAATTAGTAAATCGACCCCTCACAATTCTTTCTATCTTTAACTTATGTAATTTGAAGGGTTGTGAAGTTTAAATTATCCATTAGTGATAACGTTTGTCTAGAGTTAACAATCCTTCGAAATATTAAGGTTAAAGTTAGAAGGGGTTGTGATGGGTTTTTTTATCAAAAAGATCATTACTTTTTGTTTAAAAATAATTTTAATTGCTAACTTAACTATTAAGCAAGGGCAAAAGTGAAATTTATATAAAAGTGCAATGGCATTTTTGAAGTTAGTGTCTTAGAGTTTTATTTGTAGAGTGCCCTTATCTTTTAGTTAAAGTTTTAACTTTACCCTCTCTAGAGATGATCAAAGTTTCCCTTGTCATACAGTAATATTTAAAAAATTTACCTCATTCAATGATGAAGATATCACAAAAAGTAACGTTTTTGAAAAATCAGACTACAAAATTAGAAAATCCACTCCTCACAATTCTCTCTATCTTTAATTTTTGTAATTTGAAGGGTTGTGAAGTTTAGATTATCCATTAGTGAAAAGGTTTGTGTAGAGTTAACAACCCCTCAAAATATGAAGGTTAAAGTTAGAAGGGGTTGAGATGGTTGTATTTATCAGAAAAATCATTACCTTTTTTTAAAAAAATATTATAATAGGTAGCTTAACCATTAAGCAATGACAAATTTGATATTTTTACAAAAGTATAATGGCATTTTTGAAGTTAGTGTTTGGGATTTTTATTTGTAGGGTGCCCTTGTCTTTTAGTTAAAATTTCAACTTTACCCTTTATGGAGATGAATAAAGTTCCCCTTGTCATGTAGTAATATTTACAAAATTACCCTTACTCAATCATGAAGATATCACAAAAGGTAACTTTTTTAAAAAAATAGACGACAAAGATCGTAAATCCACCCTCCACAACTCTCTCTATTTTTAACCTTTGTAAGTTGAAAGCTTGTGAATTTTAGATTAACCCCCCTAGTGATATGGTTTGTCTAGAGTTAACAATCCGTCAAAATACAAAGGTTAAAGTTAGAAGGGGTTGGGATGGGTGTGCTTTTCAAGAAAATCATTAATTTTTATTTAAAATATTATTTTAATTGATAACTTAACCGTTAAGCAAGGGCAAGTTATATATTCTTACTAAAGCACAATAGCATTTTGATGTGTGTCTTGGAATTTTATTTCTAGAGTGCTTTTATCGTTGAGTAAAAACTTAAATTTTACCATTTATGGAGATGACAAAAATACACCTTATCTTGTAGTAATATTTATAAAAGATTACAAAAAAATAATTTTTTTATAAAATAGACCAAAATATTAGTAAATCCACCATTCACAACTTTCTCTATCTTCAATGTTTGTAAGTTAAAGGCTCGTGAAGTATAGATTATCCCTTAGTGATACGGTTTGTTTAGAGTTTACAACCCCTCATAATACAAAGGTTAAAGTTAGAAGGGGTTGTGATGGGTGTGTTTATAAAAAAGATCACTAATTTTTGTTTAAAAATATTTTAATTGGTAACTTAACCATTAAGCAAGGGAAAATTCAAAATTTTTATGAAAGTACAATGACATTTTTGAATTTAGTTTCTTGAAATTTTATTATTAGAATGTCATCGTCTTTTAGATAAAATTTCAACTTTACCCTTTATGGAGATGACAATAGTACCCCTTGTCTCATAGTAATACTTACAAAATATTCCAAACTCATTGATGAAGATATCGCAAATGGTAATGTTTTTTAGAAAATAGACTACAAAATTCGTAAATCCAGCCTTCACAACTCTCTCTATGTTTGACCTTTGTAATTTGAAAGGTTGTGAAGTTTAGATTATCCCTCAGTGATAGGGTTTGCCTAGAGTTTACAACACTTCAAAATGCAAAGGTTCAAGTTAAAAAGGGTTGTGATGGGTGTATTTATTAAAAAGATCATTAAGCAATGACAAATTTGAAATTTTTACAAAAGTACAATGATATTTTTTAATTTAATGTCCTAGGATTTTATTTTTAGTGTAACCCTTTCTTCTAGATAAAATTTTTACATACCATTTATGAAGATGACAAAAGTACCCCTTATTATGTAGTATTATTTACAAAATTTCCTTTACTTCATGACGAAAATATCACAAAAAAGTAAGGGCAAATTTGAAATTTTATCAAAAGTACAATTGTATTTTGGAGGTTAGTGTCTTGGAATTTTATTCATAGAGTGCCCTTGTCTTTTAGTCAAAATTTCAACTTTACCTTTATGGAGATGACAAAAGTACCCCTTATCTTGTTGTAATATTTTCAAAATTGCCCTTACTTAATGTTGAAGATATCACAAAGTGTAACATTTTTTAAAAAATAGACAACAAAATTAGTAAATCCACCCTTCACAACCCTCTCTATCTTTAACCTTTGTATTTTGAAGGGTTGTGAAGTTTACATTGTGCCTTGATGATAGGGTTTGTCTAGAGTGAACAACCCCTCAAAATACAAAGGTTGAAGTTGGGAAGGATTGTGATGGGTGTGTTTAAGAAAAAGATCATTACTTTTTGTTTAAAAAATTATTTTAATAGGATACTTAACCATTGTGCAAGGGAAAATTTGAAAATTATTTTATTTGTAGAGTGCCCTTGTCTTTCAATAAAAATTACAACTTCACCCATTATGGAGATGACAAAAGTACCCCCTGTCTTGTAGTAATATTTGCAAAATTGCTCTAATTTAATGATGCAGATATCACAAATGGTAACTTTTTTAAAAAAATAGACTACAAAATTAGTAAGTCCGTCCCTCATAATTTTCTCTACCTTTAACCTTTGTAATTTGAAGGGCTGTGAAGTTTAGATTATCCACAAGTGATAAGGTTTGTCTAAAGTTCACTACTCCTCAAAATATTAAAGTAAAAGTTAGAAGGGGTTGTGATGGGTGTGTTAATAAAAAATATCATTACTTTTTGTTTAACTAATATTTTAATTGGTAACTTAACCATTAAGCAAGTATAATTTTGCAATTTTTATAAAAGTACAATGGTATTTTTGAAGTTAGCGTCCTGAAATTTTATTTATAGAGTGTTTTTGTCATTAAGTTAAATTTTCTACTTGACCCTATATGGAGATAACAAAAGTACCCCTTATCATATAATAATATTTACAAAATTGCCCTTCCTCAATATTTACAAAATTGCTCTTACATAATGATGAAGATATCACAAAAACTAGCTTTAAAAAAAAATGAATTACAAAATTAGTAAATCCACCCTTCACAACTCTCTCAATCTTTAACCTTTGTAATTTGAAGGGTTGTGAAGTTCGGTTTATTCCTCAATGATAGGGTTTGTTTAGAGTTATCAACCCCTTAAAATGCCAAGGTTCAAGTTAGAAGGGGTTGTGATAGGTATGTTTATCAAAGAGATCGTTACTTTTTGTTTAAAAAATTATTTCAATAGGTAATTTAACCATTAAGCAACGGCAAATTTGAAAATTTTAAAAACATACAATGGCATTTTGGAAGTTAGTATCTTGAAATTTAATCGAGAGAGTGCACTTGTCGTTTAGTTAAAATTTAAACTTTACCCTTTATGGAGATAGCAAAAATACCCCTTGTCTTGTAGTAATATTTACAAAATTGCCTTTATTTAATGATGAAGATATCAATAAAAGCAATGTTTTCAAAAAATAGACTACAAAATTAGTAAATCCACGCTATAAAACTATCTCTATCTTTAATATTTGTAATTTGAAGGGTGGTGAAGTTTAGATTATCCCTTTGGGATAGCGTTTGTCCAGAGTTAACGACCCCTCAAAATGCAAGCGTTAAAAGTTAGAAGGGATTTAGATGGGTATGTTTATTAAAAAGATCAGTACTTTTTGCGTAAATAATTATTTTAATAGGTAACTTTACCATTAAGCATTAAAAAATTTGAAATTTTTACAAAAGTAAAAAGGCATTTTTGAAGTTAGTATCCTGGAATTTTATTTGTAGAGTGTCCTTCTCTTTTGGTAAAGATTTCAACTTTACCCTTTATGGAGATGACCAAAGTACCTTTGTCTTGTTGTAATATTTAAAAAATTGCCCTTACTAAATGATGAAGATATCACAAAAAGTAATTTTTTTAAAAAAATAGACTACAAAATTAGTAAATCCACCCTTCACAACTCTCTCGTTCTTTAACCTTTATAATTTGAAGGGTTGTGAAGTTTAGATTATTCCTCAGTGATAGGGTTTGTCTAAATGCAAAGGTTTAAGTTAAATGGGGTTGTGATGGGTGTGTTTATCAAATAGATCATTACTATTTGTTTAAAAAATTATTTCAATAGGTAACTTAACTATTTAGCAAGGGTAAATTTGAAATTTTTATAAAAATACAATGGCATTTTAGAAGTTAGTGTCCTGAAATTTTATTGGTAGAGTGCAGTTGTTTTTTAGTTAAAATTTAAAATTTACCATTTATGGAGATGACAAATGTACCTCATATCTTATAGTACTATTTATAAAATTGCCCTTACTTAATGATGAAGAAATAAAAAAAAGTGAGGGCAAATTTGAAATTTTTACAAAAGTACAATTGCATTTTAGAGGTCAGTGTCCTGGAATATTCTTTGTAGAGTGCCATTGTTTTTAGTAAAAATTTCAACATTACCCTTTATGAAGATGACAAAAGTACCCCTTTTCTTGTAGTTACTTAATGATTGTAGTTACTTAATGATGAAAATATCACAAAATGTAACTGTTTAAAAAACATAAACTACAAAATTTGTAAATCCACCCTTCACAACTCTCTTTATCTTTGACCTTTGTAATTTGAAAGGCTGTGAACTTTACATTATGCCTTCATGATTGGGTTTGTCTAGAGTTAACAACCCCTCAAAATACAAATGTTAAAGTTGGATGGGGTTGTGATGGATGTGATTATGAAAAAGGATAATTACTTTTTGTTTACAAAATTATTTTCATAGGACACTTAAACATTAAGTTAGGGCAAATTTGAAATTTTTACAAAAGTACAATGACATTTTTGACGTTAGTGTCTTGTAATATTATTTGTAGAATGCTCTCGTCTTTCGGTAAAAATTTCAACTTCACTCATTATGGAGATGACAAAAGTACCCCTTGTCTAACAATAATATTTACAAATTTGCTCGTACTTAATGATAAAGATATCACAAATAGTAATTTTTTTTAAAAATGAACTACAAAATTAGTAAATCCACCCCTCACAATTCTCTATATATTTAACCTTTGTAATTTGAAGGGTTGTGAAATTTAGATTATCCATTAATGATAAGGATTTTCTAGAGTTAACAACCCCTCAAAATATTAAGGATAAAGTTAGAAGGGGTTGTGACGGGTGTGTTTATAAAAAAGATCATTACTTTTTGTTTAAAAAATATTTTAATTGATAACTTAACCATTAAGCAAGGGTAAATTTAAAATTTATATAAAAGTTCATTTACATTTTTAAAGTTAGTGTCCTAGAATTTTATTTGTAGAGTGCGCTTGTCTTTTAGTGAAAATTACAAATTTACTATTTATGGAGATGACAAAAGTTCCCCTTGTCATGTAGTAATAATTACAAAATTATAATTACAAAATTTCCCTTACTCAATATGAAGATATTAAAAAAAAGTAACTTTTTAAAAATAATAGACTACAAAATTAGTAAATCCACCTCTCACAATTCTTTCTATCTTTAACCATTGTAATTTGAATGGTTGTGAAGTTTAGATTATCCATTAGGGATAAGGTTTGTCTAAAGTTATCAACCCTTCAAAATATTAAGGTTAAAGTTAGAAAGGGTTGTGATGGGTGTGTTTATCAAAAAGATAATTATTTTTTGTTTAAAATTTATTTTAATTGATAACTTAACCATTAAGCAAAGGCAAATTTAAAATTTATATAAAAGTACATTTGCATTTTTGAAGTTAGTGTCCTGAAATTTTTTTTGTAGAGTGCCCTAATCTTTTAGTTAAAATTTCAACTTTACCCTTTCTAGAGATGACAAAAGTTCCCCTTATCATATAGTAATATTTACAAAATTTCCCTCACTCAATGATGAAGATATAAAAAATAATACTGTTTTTGAAAAAATAGACTGCAAAATTAGTAAATCCACTCACAATTCTCTCTATCTTTAATATTTGTAATTTGAAGGGTTGTGAAGTTTAGATTATCCATTAGTGAAAATGTTTGTCTAGAGTTAACAACCCCTCAAAGTATGAAGGTTAATGTTAGAAGGGGTTGTGATAGTTGTGTTTATCAGAAAGATCATTACCTTTTGTTTAAAAATTATTATAATAGGTAACTTAACCATTAAGCAATGACAAATTTGAAATTTTTACAAAAGTATAATGGCATTTTTGAAGTTAGTGTCCTGGATTTTTATTTGTAAGGTGCTATTGTCTTTTAGTTGATATTTCAACTTTACTCCTTATGGAGATGAATAAAGTTCCCCTTGCCATGTAGGAATATTTACAAAATTGCTTTAACTCAATCATGAAGATGTCACAAAAGGTAAATTTTTTTAAAAAATAGACGACAAAAATCGTAAATTCACCCTTCACAACTCTCTCTATCTTTAACCTTTGTAATTTGAAAGCTTATGAAGTTTAGATTAACCCCCAATGATAGGGTTTGTCTAGAGTTAACAACCCGTCAAAATACAAAGGTTAAAGTTAGAAGGGTTGTGATGGGTGTGCTTATCAAAAAAATCATTAATTTTTGTTTAAAAATTTATTTTAATTGATAACTTAACCTATAAGCAAGGGAAAATTAGATATTTTTACTGAAACACAATAGCATTTTGAAGTGTGTGTTGGAATTTTATTTCTAGATTGTTTTTGTCTTTTAGTAAAAACTTAAACTTTACCCTTTGTAGAGATGACAAAAGTATATACAAAAGTACCCTTACATAATGATGAAGATATCAAAAAAAATAACTTTCTTTTATAAAATGGACTACAAAATTAGTAAATCCATCATTCACAACTCTCTCTATCTTCAACCCTTGTAAGTTGAAGTATCGTGAAGTTTAGAACATCCCTTAGTGATAGGGTTTGTTTAGAGTTAACAACCTTTTATAATACCAAGGTTAAAGTTAAAAGGGGTTGTGATGGGTGCGTTTATTAAAAGATCATTGTTTTTATCTAAAAAATATTTTATTTGGTAACCATTAAGCAAGGGTATTTTTGAATTTAGTGTCCTGGATTTTTATTATTAGAGTGCCCTCGTGTTTTAGCTAAAATTTCAATTCTAACCTTATGGAGATGACGAAAGTACCCCTTGTCTCGTAGTAATATTTAGAAAAATTACCATTGATGAAGATATCACAAACGGTAAGTTTTTTGAAAAATAGACTACAAAATTTGTAAATCCACCCGTCACAACTCTCTCTATCTTTAACATTTGTAATTTGAAAGGTTGTGAAGTTTAGATTCCCCCTCAGTCATAGGGTTTGCCTAGAGTTAACAACCCTTCAAAATGTAAAGGTTCAAGTTAAAAGGGGTTGTGATGGGTGTATTTATTTAAAAGATTATTACTTTTTATTTAAAAAATTATTTAAATAGATAATTGAACCCTTAAGCAAAGGAAAAATTGAAATTTTTACAAAAATACAATAGTATTTTTGAATTTAGTGTCCTAGAATTTTCGTTTTAGAAAAAAATACAATGGTTTATGTTAGAAAGGGTTGTGATGGGTGTGTTTATCAAAAAGATCATTACCATTTGTTTTCAAAATTAATTTAATATGTAACTTAACTATTAAGTGAGGATAAATTTGAAATTTTTACAAAACTAATATGACAGTTTGGAAGTGTTCTGGAATTTTATTTGTGGACAAAAGTACCCCTTGTCTGGTAGTAATATTTTAAAAATGGTCATTTCTTAATGATGAAGATATCATAAAAAGTAATTTTTTTTTTAAAAAAAAACTTTAAAATTAATAAATTCACCATTCACAATTCTCTGTATCTCTAAACTTTGTAATTAGAAGGGTTGTGAAGTTTGGATTATCCCTTGGTTTTAGGTTTTTCTAGAGTTTATAACCCCTCAAAATATAAAGGTTAAAGTTGGAAGGGGTTGTGATGGATGTGTTTATCACAAATATCATTACTTTTTTTATTAAAAAATTATTTTAATATGTAACTTAACCATTAAGCTAGTGAAAATTTGAAATTTTTAATAAAGTACAATGACATTTTAGAAGTTATTGTCCTAGAATTTTATTTGTAGAGTGCCATTGTCTTTTAGTAAATATTTCAACTTTACTTTTTATGGAGATGACAAAAGTACCTTTTGTCGTGTAGTAACATTTATAAAATTGCCCTTACTTAATGATGAAGAACTTACAATAGGTAACTTTTTTAAAAAAATAAACCATAAAATTAGTAAATCCACCCTTGACAACTCACTGTATGTTTAACTTTTGTAATTCGAAGGGTTGTGAAGTTTAGATTATGCCTTAATGATAGGGTTTGTCTGGAGTTAATAACACCTAAAATACAAAGGTTAAAGTTAGAAGGGGTTGTGATGGGTGTGCTTTTCCAAAAGATCATTACTTTTTATTTAATTTTTTTTTTTAATATGTAACTTAACCATTAAGAAATGGTAAATTTGAAATTTAGAAAAGCACAATGACATTTTGGAAGTTAGTGTCCTAGAATTTTAATGGTAGAGTGCCCTTGTTTTTTAGTAAAATTTCAACTTTACCCTTTATGGTGATGACAAAAGCACACCATGTCTTTTAGTGATATTTAAAAAATTGCCCATTCTTAATGATGAAGATATCGCAAAAAAGTAACGTTTTTTTAAAAAATAGAATACAAAATTAGTAAATCCACCTATCACAACTCTCTCTATCTTTAACCTTTGTAATTTGAAGGTTTATGAAGTTTATATTATCCCTTAGTGATAGGGTTTCTTTAGAGTTAACAACCCCTCAAAATAAAAAGGTCAAAGTTAGAACGGGTTGTGATAGGTGTGTTTATAAAAAAGATCATTACTTTTTTATTATAAAGTTATTATAATAGGTAACTTCACCATTAAGTTAGGGCAAATTTGAAATTTTTACAAAAGTAGAATGGCATTTTAAAAGTTAATATCCTGAAATTTAATTTGTAGAGTGCCCTTATCTTTTAGTAAAATATTCAGCGGGACCCTTTATGGAAAAGACAAAAGTACCTCTTGTCTTATTGTAATATTTACAAAATTGCCCTTACTTAATGATAAGGATATCAGAAAAAGTAACTTTTTTGAAAAAATAGACTGCAAAATTAATAAATCCACCCTTCAAAACTCCCTTTATCTTCAATGTTTGTAATTTGCAGGGATATGAAGTTTAGATTATCCCAATTGATAGGGTTTGTCTAAAGTTAACAACCCCTCAAAATACAAAGGTTAAAGTTAGAAGGGGTTGAGATGGGTGTGTTTATAAAAAAGATCACTACTTTTTTATTATAAACTATTTGAGTAGGTAACTTAACCAATAACCAAGGGAAAATTTGAATTTTTTATAAAAGTACAATCGCATTTCAGATACTAGTGTCCTGGATTTTTTTTTGCAGAGTGCCTTTGTCCTTTAGTAAAAACTTCAAATTTAACTTTTAAGGAGATGACAAAAGTTCCCCTTGTCTATTTAACAAAATAGACTGCAAAATTATTAAATCTACCCTTCACAATTCTCTTTATCTTTAACCATTGTAATTTGAAGGGTTGTGAAGTTTAGATTATCCCTTAGTGATAGGGTTTGTTTAGAGTTAACAGCCCCTCAAAATACAAAGGTTAAAGTTAGGAGTGGTTGTGCTGGGTATGTTTATTAAAAAGATCATTACTTTTTTAAAAAAAATTATTTTAATTTGTAACTTAACCATTACGCAAGAGAAAATTTTAACTTTTACTAAAATACAATTGCATTTTGGAAGTTAATGTCCTGGAATTTTATTTGTATAGTGTTTTTGTCTTTTAGTAAAAATTTCAACTTGTTCCTTTATAGAGATGATAAAAGTACCCCTTGTCTTGTAATAATACTTAAAAAATTGCCCTAAGCTAACAATCAATATAAAAAGTAGACTACTAAATTAGTAATTCGACCCTTCACAACTCTCTATATATTTAACCTTTGTAATTTGTTGGGTTGTGAAGTTTAGATTATCCCTTAATGATAGGGTTTGACTAGAGTTTACAACCCCTCAAAATACAAAGGTCAAAGTTAGAAGAAGATGTGATGGGTGTGTTTATAAAAAAAGATATTGACTTTTTGTTTAAAAAATTATTCTAATAGGTAACTTCACCATTAAGCAAGGACAAATTTTAAATTTTTACAAAAGTACAATGGTATTTTTTAAGTTAATTTCCTAGACTTTTATTTGTAGAATGCCCTTGTCTTTTAAAAAAAAATTCAACTTTACCCTTGTTGGAGATGACAAAGGAACCCCACGTCTTGCAGTAATATTAACGAAATTGCACTTACTTAATGATGAAGATATCACAAAGAGTAATCTTTTTTAAAAAATAGACTAAGAATTTAGTAAATCTACCATTTACAACTCTCTTTATCTTTAACCTTTGTAATTTGAAGGGTTGTGAAATTTAGATATCCCTTAGTGATAGCGTTTTTCTAGAGTTAACACTCAAAATACAAAGGTTAAAGTAAGAAGGGGTTGTGATGGAAGTGTTTATGAAAAATATCATTACTTTTTATTTTAAAATTTATTTTAGTAGGTAACTTAATCTTTAAGCAAGGGAAAATTTGAAATTTTTACAAAATTACAAAGTCATTTTGAAAGTTAGTGTCATGGAATTTTATTTGTAGAGTGCCCTTGTCTTTTAGTATAAATTTGAACTTTAGCTTTTATGGAGATGACAAAAGTACCAATTATCTTGTAGTAATATTTAAAAAATTGCCCTTACTTAGTGATGAATAAATGACAAAAAGTGATTTTTTTAAAAAATTAGATTACAAAATTAGTAAATCCACCCTTCACAACTCTCTCTACCTTTCAACCGTTATAATTTGAAGGGTAGTAAAGTTTAGATTATCCCTTAGTGATAGGGTTTGTGTAGAGTTAACAACCCCTTGTCTTCTAGTCGTATTTAAAAAGTTGCCCATTCTTAATGATGAAGATATCTTAAAAAAATAACTTTTTTTAAAAAATAGAATACAAAATTAGTAAATTCACCCATCACTACTCTTGCTATCTTTAACCTTTGTAATTTGAAGGGTTGTGAAGTTTAGATTACCCTTAGTGAAAGTGTTTGTCTAGAGTTAACCACCCCTCAAAATACGACGGTTAATATTATAAGCAGTTGTGATGGGTGTGTTTATAAAAAAGATCATTACTTTTTTTATTAAAAAGTTATTATAATAGGTAGCTTAACCATTAAGTTAGGGGAAATTTAAAATTTTTACTTAAGTACAGTGACATTTTGAAAGTTAATGTCATGGAATTTTATTTGTAGAATGACGTTGTCTTTTAGTAAAAAATTTTACTTTACCCATTATGGAAAAGTCAAAAGTACAACTTGTCTTGTAATAATATTTACAAAGTTTTCCTTACTCCATGATGAAAATATTACAAAAAGTAAATTTTTTAATAAAAATAGACTACAAAATTAATAAATCAACCCTTCAAAACTCCCTCCATCTTTAACGTTTGTAATTTTAAGAGATGTGAAGTTTAGATTATCCCAAGTGACAGGGTTTGTCTAGAGTTAACAACCCCTCAAAACATAAAGGTTAAAGTTAGGAGGGGTTGTGATGGGTGTGTTTATCAAAAGGATCATTACTATTTGTTTTAAAAAATATTTTAATATGTAACTTAACTATTAAGTAAAGATAAATTTGAAATTTTTACAAAAGTACAATGGCATTTTGGAAGTTAGTGTCCTGGAATTTTATTTGAAAAGTGCCCTTGTTTTTTGATAAAAATTTTAACTTTACCCTTTATGGAGATAACAAAAGTACCCCTTTTCTTATAGTAATATTTATATAATTGCCCTTACTTATTGACAAAGATATCACAAAAAGTAAGGGCAAATTTGAAATTTTAAAAAAAGTATAATGGCATTTTGGAAGTTAATTTTCGGGAAGTTAATTTCCTGGAATTTTATTTTTAGACTGTCCTTATTTTTTAGTAAAAATTTCAACTTTACCCTTTATGAAGATGGCAAAAGTACCCCTTATCTTGTAGTAATATTTACAAAATTGCTCTTACTAAATGATGAAGATATCACAAAAAGTAACTTTTTTTAATAATAACATACAAAAATCCACCCTTCACAACATCCTCTATCTTTAACCCTTTAATTTGAAGGGTTGTAAAGTTTAGATTATGTCTAAGTGACAGGGTTTTTTCTAAAGTTAACAACCCCTCAAAATACAAAGGTTAAATTTATAAGGGGTTGGGATGAGTATGTTTATCAAAAAGATCCCTAGTTTTTATTTAAACATTATTTTAGTAGGTAAGCTAACCTATAACCAAGGGCAAATTTGAATTTTTTATAAAAGTACAATGGCATTTCGAAAGTTTGTGTCCTGAAATTTTTTTTGTAGAGTGCCTTTGTCTTTTAGTAATAATTTCAACTTTACTTTTTAAGGTGATGACAAACGTTCCCCTTGTCTTATAGTAATATTTACAAAAATTCCCCATTGTCTATTTAACAAAATTGACTGCAAAATTAGTAAATCCACCCTTTACAATTCTCTCTATCTTTAACCATTGTAATTTGAAGGGCTGTGAAGTTTAGATTATCCCTTAGTGATAGGGTGTTTAGAATTAACAACTCCTAAAAATACAAAGGTTAAAATTAGGAGGGGTTGTGTTGGGTGTATTTATCAAAAAAATCATTCCTTTTTGTTTAAAAAATTATTTTAATATGTAACTTAACCATTAAGCAAAGAAAAATTTTAAATTTTGCTAAAGTAAAATGGCATTTTGGAAGTTAATGTCCTGGAATTTTATTTGTAGAGTGTTCTTGTTTTTTAATAAAAATTTCAACTTTACCCTTTATAGAGATGACAAAAGTACCCTTTCTCTGGTAATAATATTTTAAAAATTGCTGTTAACTAATGATGAAGATATTATAAAAACTAACTTTTAAAAAAAATAGATTACAAAATTAATAAATCGACCCTTCACAACTCCCAATATATTAAACATTTGTAATTTGTTGGGTTTTGAAGTTTAGATTATCCCTTAGTGATAGGGTTTGACTAGAGTTTACAACCCCTCAAAATACAAAGGTCAATGTTAGAAGGGGATGTGATGGGTGTGTTTATCAAAAAGATCATTACTTTTTTTAAAAAAATTGATTTTAATATGTAACTTAACTTAACCATTAAGCAAGGGCAAATTTAAAATTTTTACAAAATTATAATGTTATTTTGAAAGTTAGTATCTTGAAATTTTATTTGTAGAGTGCCCTTGCATTTTAGTAAAAATTTGAACTTTAGCCTTTATGAAGATGACAAAAGTACTTATTGTCTTGTAATAATATTTAAAAAAATTGCCCTTACTTTGTGATGAAGAAATCACAAAATGTGATTTTTTTAAAAAAGTAGACTACAAAATTAGTAAATCCACCCTTCACAATTCTCTCTATCTTTAACCTTTGTAATTTGAAGGGTTGTGAAATTTAGCTTATCCTTTAGTGATAGGGTTTGTCTAGAGTTAACAACCCCTCCAAATACAAAGGTTAAAAACTATTTTAATATGTTACATAACCATTTAGTAATGTCAAACTTGAAAGTTTTATAAAAGTACAACGGCATTTTGATAGTGTCCTGAAATTTTATTTGCCAAGTGCCCTTGTCTTTTAGTAAAAATTTAAACTTTACCCTTTATGGAGATGACAAAAGTACCTCTTGCCTTGTAGAAATACTGTAAAACTTGCCCTTAGCTAACGATGATGATATCATAAAAATTAACTTTTTTTACAAACTAGACTATAAAATTATTAAATTGGCCCTTCACAACTCTCTCTATCTTTAACCTTTGTAATTTGATGGGTTGTGAAATTTAGATTATTCCTTAGTGATAGGGTTTGTCTAGTGTTAACAACCCCTCAAAATACAAAGGTTAAAGTTACAAGGGGATGAGATGGGTGTGTTTTTAAAAAGATCATTACTTTTTGTTTAAAAAGTAATATTAATAGGTAACTTAACCATTAAGCAATGACACATTTAAAGTTTTACAAAAGTACAATGGTATTTTGGAAGTTAGTGTACTAGAATTTTATTTGTAGAGTACCCTTATCTTTTAGTAAAAATTTCAATTTTACCTTTTATGGAGATGACAAAAGTAACCCGTGTCTTGTTGTAATAATAACAAAATTTCCCTTACCTAATGATGAAGAGATCAAAAAAATCAACGTTTTCTAAAAAATAGACGTCGAAATTAGTAAATCTACCCTTCACAACTCTCTCTATCTTTAACCTTTGTAATTTGAAGGGTTGTGAAGTTTAGATTTTCCAGAGTTAACAATCACTCAAAATACAAGTGTTAAAGTTAGAAGGGGTTGTGATGGGTGTATTTTTCAAAAAGATCATTTACTTTTTGTTCAAAAAATTATTTTAATATGTAACTTAACCATTAAGCAATGACAAATTCAAAAGTTTTACAAAAGTACAATGGCATTTTGAAAGTTAGTATCTTGGAATTTTATTTGTCGAGTGCCATTTTCTTTTAGCAAAAATTTTAACTTTACCCTTTATGGAGATGACAAAATTACCCCTAGGCTGGTAGTAATTTTTTCAAAATTGCCCTTAATTAATGATGAAGATTTCACCAAAAGTAACTTTTTTTAAAAAATAGACTACAAAATTTGGAAATCAACCCGTCACAACTCTCTGTATCTCTAGCCTTTGTAATTAGAAGGGTTGTGAAGTTTGGATTATTCCTTAGTGATAGGGATTGTCTAGAGTTAACAACCCCTCAAAATACAAAGGTTAAAGTTAGAAGGGGTTGTGATGGGTGTGTTTATAAAAAAAGTCATTACTTTATGGTTGTCTAAAGTATTATGGTAAATTTGCAAGCGGTTGTTTACTTTATGGTACTTTGCAACCCCTAGTAATTACTTTGTAATTTGAAATGTTTGTCATTTCAAAATACTTCCCTTATGTGGGGTTGTAAAGGTAATATCTACATTTGCCCTCAAAATACCTTTTATGGAGATGACAAAAGTACCCCTTATCTTTTAATAATATTTACAAAATTGCCCTTACTTAATGATGAAGATATCACAAAAAGTAACTTTTCTAAAAAAAATAGACTACACAATTAGTAAATCTACCGTTCACAACTCACTCTATCTTTAACCAATGTAATTTGAAGGATTGTGAAGTTTAGATTATCCCTTAGCGATAGGGTTTTCTAGAGTTAACAACCCCTCAAAATACATAGGTCAAAATTTGAAGGGGTTGTGATGGATCTATTTAGCAAAAAGATCATTACTTGTTGATTAAAAAATTAATTTCATAGGTGACTTAACTATTAAGCAATGTCAAATTCGAAATTTTTACAAAAGTAACAACAAAATTTTCGAAGTTAATGTATTGCAATTTTATTTATAGAATGCCTTATCTTTTAGTAAAAATTTAAACTTTACCCATTATGGAGATGACAAAAGTACCCCTTGTCTTGTTGTAATATTTACAAAAATGCTTCACTTAATAATGAAGATATCACAAAAAGGAACGTTCTTTAAAAAATATTTTACAAAATTAGTAAATCCACCCTTCACAATGCTCTTTATCTTCAACCTTTGTATTTTGAAGAGTTGTGAAGTTTAGATTATCCCTTAGTGATAGGGTTTGTCTAGAGTTAATAACCCCTAATTTTGAAGATTAAATTTTGAAGGGGTTGAATTTTGAAGGTTAAATTCAAAATACAAAGGTTAACCCCTAATTTTGAAGGTTAAATTCAAAATACAATGGTTAAATTTTGAAGGGGTTGTGATGGGTGTGTTTACCAAAAAGATCATAACTTTTTATTTAAAAAATATTTTAATTGAAAACTGAACCATTAAGCAAGTGCAAATTTGAAATTTTTACATATGCACAATGACATTTTGGAAGTTAGTATCCTGAAATTTTATTTGTAGACTACAAAGTACCCTTTATGGAGATGACAAAGTACCCCTTGGCTTACAGTAATATTAACAAATTTTCCCTTACTTAATGATGAAGATATCACAAAAAGTAACTCATTTTTAAAAAATAAACTACAAACTTAGTAAATTCACCCTTCACAACTCTCTCTATCTTTAACCTTTGTAATATGAATGGTTGTGAAGATTAGATTATGCCTTAGTGATATGGTTTGTTTAGAGTTAATAACTAAAGGCTAAAGTTAGGAGGGGTTGTGATGGGTGTGTTTATCCAAAAGATCATTACTTTTTGTTTAAAAAATTATTTCAATATTTACCTTAACCATTAAGCAAGGGAAAAATTAAAATTTTTACAAAAATACACTCACATTTTGTAAGTTAGTGTTCAGGAATTTTATTTATAGAGTGCCCTTGTCTTTTAGTAAAAATTTCAACTTGACCCTTTATGGAGATAACAAAAGTATCTCATGTCTTATACTAATATTTACAAAATTGCCTTTACTTAATGATGAAGATATAACAATAAGTAACTTTTTTAAAAAAATAGACTACAAAATTAGTAAAAATAAACCATTCACAACTCTCTCTATATTTAACCTTCGTAATTTGAAGGGCTGTGCAGTTTAAATTATCCCTTAGTGATAGGGTTGACAACCCCTCAAAATACAAAGGTTAAAGTTAGAAGGGGTTGTGATGGGTGTATTTATAAAAAAATCATTACTTTTTATTTAAATTTATTTTTAATAGGTAACTTAACCATTAAGCAAGGGTAAATTTGAAATAATTACAACACAATGGCATTTAGAAAGTTTATATCCTTGAATTTTATTTGTAGAGTGCCCTTGTCTTTTAGTGAAAATTTCAACTTTACCTTTCATGGAGATGACAAAAGTACCCATTGTGTCGTAGTAGTATTCACTAAATTGCCCTTACTTCTAGATGAAGATATCACAAAAAGTAACTTCTGTTAAAAAAATAGACTACAAAATTAGTAAATCCACCCGTTACAACTCTTTATATCGTTAACCTTTGTAATTTGAAGGGTTGTGAAGTTTAGATTATCCCTTAGCGATAGGGTTTTTCTAGAGTTAACAACCCCTTGAACTACAATGGCTGAAGTTAGAAGGGGTTGTGATGGCTGTGTTTATCAAAAAGGTCATTACTTTTTGTTTAAAAACTTATTTTAATAGGTAACATAAATGGAAAATTTGAAATTTTTATAAAAGTACCATGGCGTTTTTTAAATTAGTGTTATGGAATTTTATTTGTAGAGTGCCCTTGTCTTTTAATTAAAATTTTAACTTTACCGTTTATGGAAATGACAAAAGTACCTCTTGTCTTGTTGTAACATTTACAAAATCGCCCTTACTTAATGATGAAAATATCACAAAATTCAACTTTTTTTAAAAAATAGACCACAAAATTAGTAAATCCACCCTTTACAACTCTCTCTATATTTAATCTTTGTAATTTGAAGGGTTGTGAAGTTTAGATTATCCCTTAGTGATAGGGTTTGTCTACAGTTAATAACCCCTCAAAATACAAAGGTTAAATTTAGAAGGGGTTGTGATGCGTGTGTTTATCATAAAGATCATTATTTTTGTTAAAAAAATTATTTTAATAGGTGATTTAACTATTAAGCAAAGGAAAATTTGAAATTTTTACAAAAGTACAGTGACATTTTGGAAGTTAATGTATTGCAATCTTATTTATAGAGTGCCCTTGTGTTTTAGTACAAATTTCAACTTTGCCCTCTATGGAGATGACAAAAGTACGCATTGTCTTGTAGTAATATTTACAAAAATGCCTTCACTTAATAATGAAGATATCACAAAAAGTAACTTTTTTAAAATAATAGACTACAAAATTAGTAAATCCACCCTTCACAATTCTTTCTATCTTTAACTTTTGTAAATTGAAGTGTTGTGTAATTTAGATTATCCCTTAGTGATAGGGTTTGTCTAGAGTGGATGACCCCTCAAAATACAAAGGTTAAAGTTTGAAGGGGTTGTGATGGGTGTGTTTACCAAAAGGATCTATACTTTTTGTTTAAAAATTATTTTAATAGGTAACTTAACCATTAAGGAAGTGCAAATTTGAAATTTTTACAAAAGTACAATGGCATTTTGGAAGTTAGTGTCCTGAAATTTTATTTGTAGAGTGCCTTTGTCTTTTAGTTAAAATTTCAAATTTTATCCTCTATGGATATGACAAAAGTACCTTTTCTTATAGTAATATTTACAAAATTACCCTTACTTAAAGATGAAGATATCACAAAAAGTAAGTTTTTTTTTAAAATATACTACAAAATTAGTAAATCCACCCTTTACAACTCTCTCTATCTTTAACCTTTGTAATTTGAAGGATTGTGAAGTTTAGAGTTTGCCTTAGTGATATGGTTTGTCTAGAGTTAATAACCCTTAAAATACAAAGGTTAAAGTTAGAAGGTCTTGTGATGGGTGAGTTTGTCCAAATGATCATTACTTTTATTTTAAAAATTTATTTATTTTAATACTTAACCATTAATATGTACCCCTTGTCTTGTAGTAAGACAAATTTGAAATTTTTACAAAAGTACAATTGCTTTTTGGAAGTTAGTGTCTTGGAATTTTATTGTAGAGTGCTATTGTCTTTTAGTAAAAATTTCAACTTTACCCTTTATGGAGATGACAAAAGTACCCCTTGTCTTGTAGTAATATTTACAAAATTGTCCTTACTTAATGATGAAGATATCACAAAAATTAACTTGTTTTAAAAAATAAACTATAAAATTTGCAAATCCACCGTTCACAACTCTCTCTATCTTTAACCTCTGTAATTTGAAGGGTTGTGAAGTTTAGATTATCCCTTAATGATAGTTGTCTAGAGTTAACAACCCCTGAAAATACAATGGTTAAAGTTAGAAGGGGTTGTGATGGGTGTGTTTATCAAAAAGATAATTACTTTGTTTTAAAAAATTTCTTTAATATGTAACTTTACCATTAAGCATGGGCAAATTTGAAATTTTTACAATGGTACAATGGCATTTTGGTAGTTTGTGTTCTGGAATTTTATTTGTAGAGTGCCCTTGTCTTTTAGTAAAAATTTTAACTTTACCCTTATGGACAAGATAAAAGTACCCCTTATGTTGTAATTTGAAAGGTTTTGAGGGGTTGTTAGTGGTTAGGTGCCTCGATCTCGCCCTTCGGTACCTCTAAGGATTAGGTGGCACGCGTCTAGGGTTTCAGGAGAGACCCGAGACATTTTTTTGGACACTCTTTTGGGAACCTTGTTAGAAAACGGGGGCAAGTGTTACCAACCGGTGAGAGAGAAATTTAAAGGTGGGTTTGGGACTTACTCGGATTGACTCGCGTGGGCACCGTCTTAGATCACGAAGAAAGCCCCCCACTAATAAAACTGGTTCGGAATCGCCTCCCTTGGCTTGTATTCTTCTTGTTTTTCTGTAATCAC
>NW_006497891.1:2643915-2675952 GCF_000471905.2 Amborella trichopoda
CTCTTTGATGAACGTACACAAGCATGCGCATTGAAAAAGAAGAAGAGAAGAAATACGGGAGAGAGAAGAATTCGACTAAGCGAGAGGATCAGAGCGGTAATTAGGCTGACGGATAATTGGCCTTATGTGGTTGCAAAGTGGGCTCGGTAACTAAGATCTGCTCACAGGATTACTACTAGTCATCATTACCGATACCGACTAGCTAGGCATGATGGTCGGTCTGTCGTGGCAATAAAGCGGGCCAAGTAATCCTGGCACAACAACATTACGGTTAAACGACAAGACTATTATGAGAGGCTAACTTCAATGCCTCTTAGTCGAACGAAGGAGTGGCAGAGTTAAGGCTATGAGGAAAGAATAAGAAGATAAGATGGGAAAAAATGAAGGGAGAAGAAAGGAAGAGAGGAATATGAAAGAGGAGAGGATAAAGGTGAGAGAGGGAAGGAAGGCGCAGTTGGGGCTAAGCATTGCCACCTGCGTTGAAAGAAAAAGAGAGCAAACGTAGTCAACGTTAGGCTTCATCGACTATATTGTACAGAGGAGAAGAGAGAGGAAATTTAATAGGTGCCAAGCTTTGCTGATTGTGACAAAAGAGGAGAGAGAAATCCAGTCGACGCTAGGTCTTACCGACTAACAGATGAGGAGAGAGAAAACTAGTCGATGCTAGGCTTTACCGACTGACATAAGAGGAGAGAGAAAACCAATCGATGCTAGGCTTCACCGACTGACAGAAGAGGAGAGAGAAAACCAATCGATGCAAGGCTTCACCGACTGATAGAAGAGGAGAGAGAAAACCAATCAACGTTAGTTTTCACCAATTGACAGAAGAAGATATAGAAAACCAATCAGTGCTAGGTTTCGCTGACTGATAGAAGAAGAGAGAGAAAACCAATCGGCACTAGGTTTCATCGACTGATAAAAGAAGAGAGAGAAAATCAATCGACGTTAGGTTTCATCGACAGACAGAAGAAGAGAGAGAAAACTAGTTGGCGTCAGGCTTCGTCGACTGACAAAAGAAAGAGAAAACCAACCGACGCTAGGCCTCATCATTTGCATTAGAAGGGGACAGGTGAAGATAAAGATGAGAAGAAGAGAGAGAAAGGGATAGAGACGAGAAGAGAGGAGGAGAGAGAAAGAGATAGAGATGAGAAGAAGAGAGAAAAAGGGATAGAGACGAGAAGAGAGGAGGAGAGAGAAAGAGATAGAGATGATAAGAAGAGAGAGAAAGGGATAGATATATGAAGAGAGGAGGAGAGAGAAAGAGATAGAGATGATAAGAAGAGAGAGAAAGGGATAGATACAAGAAGAGAAGAGGAGAGAGAAAGAGATAGAGATGAGAAGGGAGGAGGAGAGTGAAAGAGATAGAGATAAGAAGAGAGGAGGAGAAAGAAAGAGGAGAGGAGAGAAAAAGAAGGGAGGAGAGAGAAAGTTACCTGCTTGAAGGGTACCGGCTCCTTTCTTCTCTCTCCAAGACGTACTCACATGCTCAAGCAAGAAATTGGAATTTTATTGATTGATCAAAGAAGAATAAATCAGTCCTTCTTCCTTTTTTTTTACAATGAGGCAGTGCCTGTTTATATAGAATTTGGCTAAAACGTAAGTCTACCTATAATTGAAGATAATTACAATTTATTGAATTTAAAGAAATTCTAAAAGTAGGTGCAAAAGGATTATTTTGCCCCTGCCTAACAATGTGTGGAATTTCGAGACAGTCCCTGCTGCTGCTCGAGAACTTGCGTGATCTTTCAGCATTGATCTGAGGTCGTTCTGATGCCGATTTGATCAAAAGATTATTGTTTTCTTGTAGGGCTCGGCATGGCGATCATTTTGATACCAACTTCGAGCCATGAATCATGTTTTTTAGCCATGATCATGCGACTTGAATTTTAGATGAATTTTAAAAACTTTGGATCGATTATGTGCTCGTTCCTTGATGTTTTTTTTTACTTCTTCATTGAATCACACTGAGAATGTCGTCACGATCACGTTGCAACGAACGTAACTTGATTTCATGTCTGGATGACTATTTTGTCGCCTTGAGTTTTTGGCCAAAATCTTGGAATCCGACGGCTGGAATTTATAGAAGCTTTGATACCTTTGTGTATGAAATCCAACCGTTCATCATACACGAGGTTCAGACCAGAGATAGCCTTGGACCTTACGAACGTAATGCAATTAGTTTTGTACCGATCGGGAATGCGAGTGTCGTGATCTGGCTGCTCGAACGAGGCATGTTGCTGCTAAATTTCTGCAATTTCCTTCACGGATCAACGACTTTCATTTAGATTTTCTCTCTGCTTGGGCTTCGTCACGGGGCGTACCATATATCGAATTATTCGTCTTGATGAGACGAACACGCTCACCAAATTTGGGAGCGATCCGAATTGGAACAAGTGAGCTATAGGCCATGAAAGTTACTATCCGTGACTGTGAAAACAACCACCTTTAGTGTTGGTTTAGTGTAGGGTGGCCACACGACCTTTTTAGTCTTTTACCCGTTACTTTGTTCTGGAGTACCCGATTAAGCCGAAACTTGACCCATAAAGGTTTTCGACCATTCAGAATCTAATGACGATGATCCCACAGCTGTTTGACGTACCAAAAGTATAGCTCTAGTTACGAGATCCATTTCAGGGTGCTAGAGACCGATTTTGTTGAAATTGTTTCTTTATGTTCACTGCCATAGACATGTCTGATTGCCATGAAACTTGAAAGGTGGTATTTTGAAGTACTGATGATGCTCTTGAGCAATTCTGGGGCCATTCTAAGACTGTCGAGAATTTTCACTGTTTTGTAGGCTTTATTGACCTGCGGACCAAGGTGCTGAAAAATATGTTCAAACAGCTTGCCCCGCTGATTGTTGTGCTTCAAGAGAAGCGAGAAGGAAAATCATTCAGAAAATTTTCTTTGGATTTTACTTTTTTTCTTCCTAGCCATAGGACCATGTGAACGCCGAGGAGATTCACATAATGGTGTAACTAGGTTGCATAGACGTATGGATGCATTGTTCACGGGTCCGTCCGTGGAGACTTTAGGGGGAGAAGAGACTTTTTTAGGGATCTTGTCGAAGTCCTCAACTACGTGTGGACTGTTGGTGATTCTGAAGCTTAGGATTTTGTACAGACCTCGTCAGTCAGAATCAGGCCCATTTGGCAATTGAGTGCCATGTGGAGAGGCATTGTTCCCATTTGGTCTAGGTGCATTGGTTTGCTTTGGTAAATGCTTTTTGCTACTACATCAGGTTTGCTTTTGACCTTCAAAGTACCATTATGAGTCTCGTCTACCGAGGCTAATCGGGGGCCGGTTCTATTAGCTGATCCCGAAGGTCTGGTCGTGCCGGTTAGACGAGCTAACTTACAATGAGTATGGATGGCGGGATGGTTCGCCATTTTGTGAGCGCGGGTGAGACTCACTGGGGAATGAGGCATGGTGATGAAGTGAATGGACACATTGGGGGGGTAGTAAAGGTGGCACGTGCACAATAACAGGTAGGTTAGGGAAGGCGTGTGTGAAAAGCACACGTAAAGACGTGTGTGCATATGTGGGGGCAAGTTTATGGTCATGCCTCCTTGACCTGTGCAAAACAGTTTATCGTCATGTGGCCTAGATGTGTACTATGGTTTAAGGTCATACAGCTGGACCGTGGTTATGTTGTTTAAAGTCATACAACTAGGACCGTGCAGTTTAAAGTCGTGCAACTAGACCTCCGCTACAGTTTAATGTCATATAGTTCGGACCATGGTACTGAGCCTTTTAACGTAAATCGGCTAGGACGTGTACTATAGTTTAAAGTCATGTAGCTTGGACCGTGGTTATACAGTTTTAAGTCATACAGTTAGGACCATGCAGTTTAAGGTCGTGCAACTAGATCTCCGCTACAGTTTAAAGTCATATAGTTCGTACTATGGTGCTGTGCAGTTTAGGGTTGTGCAGCACCGACCGAGGTTGTGTAGTTTAGGATCATACAGCACGGACCATGGTTGTGCAGTTTAGGGTCATGCAGCACGGACTGTGTAGTTTAAGGTTATGCAGCTAGACCTCCGCTAGATTTTAAGGTCATATAGTTTGGACTAAGGCTATGCAGTTTAGGGTCATGTAGCACGGACCGAGGCTGTACAGTTTAGGGTCATGTAGCACGGACCGAGGCTGTGCAGTTTAGGGTCCTACAGCACGGACCATGCAGTTTAAGGTTATGCAACTAGACCTCTGCTACAGTTTAAGGTCATATAGTTTGGACAATGGCTGTGCAGCACAAACCGAGGTTGTACAGTTTAAGGTCATGCAGCAGGATCGAGGCTATGCAATTTAGGTTCATACAGCACAGATAGTAGCTGTGCAGTTTAGGGTCATGCAACACAGACCGTGGCTGTGCAGTTTAGGGTCATGCAGCACAGACCGTGGTTGTGTTTCCATTTAAGTGAAGCTCCATGGGCAATAGATCTATGGATGGCAATTCGACTCCCTGGGATAAAATGGTTAAGACCATTCACAAATTGAGGGCTCAGATGGAAATGGTGTCGTGATGAAGGATGGCCAGCAAAAGTGGACTTCACTAAGGCTTAGTGATTTAGAGTCATGCAACACAGACCGTGGTTGTGTTTCCATTTAAGTGAAGCTCCATGGGGAATAGATCTATGGATGGCAATCCGACTCTCTGGGGATAAAATGGTTAAGACCATTCACAAATTGAGGGCTCAGATGGAAATGGTGTCGTGATGAAGGATGGCCAGCAAAAGTGGACTTCACTAAGGCTTAGTGAGGGGTAAGCATACATTCTAGGGTGAAAGATGGCTTGGTTTGAAACAGACCCACCGAAAATTGAAGAGGTAAGAATGACCTTAACTTCATTGGGGACAATGAGCTGCAGTTTGGGTGTGACTCCTATGGGGATGAGGGATGGCTCCTAACTCCATTAGGGATGATAGGCCATAGTTTGGGTGCAACAGCTTGGGTGCAACTGCACTGGGGATGACAGGTCACGGCTTGGGTGCAACTCCACTAAGGATAAGTGGTAGGATGCACAGGACTTCAACCTGGAGTAGGTGACAATAGGCTACTAGAAATACAGCTGGCGCAAGGTCTAGCACCAGTGGTTTCTTACAATTATTCAATCGGCGTTGAGTTCTCAAAACACAACTGGCGCTACGTTGTTAAAGACTTAGCTAGCACTGTGAACGACCCGTGATATTGTTTGAAGACAACCGGTGCTAAGTTAATCGGTGCTAGGGTCGTTTAGAAGCACACCCGATGCCAAGTCAACTGGCGCTCGGGTTGTTTTGAAAACACACCCGGCGCTCAGTCAACTGACGTTAGGGTTGTTTTGAAAACACGCCTGACGTTAAGTCAACTGGCACTAGGGTTATATGAAATTTACCCTGCGTTGGGGATGGATCGATTAAGAGTTACCATAAAAGCTCGACACGGCTCACCGTCGCTTCGATTCCCTTGGACGTGACTGGAATTCCCAATTTGTGAGGGGCATTTGAGGGTAGTGTAGTCTATATAAGGGGGTAAAATCCCATTTTCCCTCATTTTTCACCAAGAGTAAAAAGACTTAAGCAAAAGGTTCTTTAACAGTGAGGAGAGGGTGCTCGATTGAAGTTCTGGAGAGTAATGGGACTTCGACAAAGGTTTTGCAGGGAAGGTTCTCGGCCAACAGTGGGATTCTAGGCGGTTTTGCAAGGAAGACCTTCGGTGTGTGGACTTTGCCAAGAATTTGGCGAAGTTGCAGGGAAAGGAGCAAGAAAGGAGAGTTCTCCGAGGAGTTTTCCGGGAAACAAAAGAGATTCTGGTTGCAGTAGTTTTTGGTAGAAGAGGCGGGAAGTGAAACTGTGAACATTTCCGCCCATCTTAAGAGTTTTTCAAGGATTTTTAAGAAGTTTCCCAAGGATTGTGGTAACTTTTCGACATTGTTAGTGATGTTGCAGAGGTTTCCGAGAACTTAGGGGATGTTTGCAGAAGTTTTCGATGAAGTTCTGGTGCTGTCTAAGCAAAAAACATAAGCGGGAAAGTTTTTCAGTGGGTTTTCCAACCGTGTAGGAGAAGTTTCGACGGGAGACGAACAGTCACGAGAGGTGGACCATCGTGGAAGGTGTACGGTTGCAGGAGGTGAACCGTCGTGGAGGTGAACCATCGTGGAGGTGAACCGTCACAAGGAAGGAGTACGATTACCTCCGAAAATCGTGCGACCATTAAAGAGATGCGAAAACTTAGGCTTTGAAAATGAGGAGTCTTGAGAAGCGAACAGTCGTGACAGGGCCAGCGCTAACAGAAGTGCAACCGACGCTGAGGCAACCGGCATTGATGGTTTGGAGTGCTGACTCAACCGGTGCTAACCTTCAAGAAAGGCAACCGATGCTAAGGGTTAGGAGCACAACCGACGCTGGCCTTTGAAGGACACAGCCGACGTTGGCTTCAGTCGGCACTCGTCAACACGTGTGGCTTATCATGGTGTAGAGAGTGATACTCACTTATGACAGTAAGTTACGTGCGGGATTCGCAGCGCTCGACGATGAGCTACATACGGAGATGTTCATGGGCCGGCAAAAAGTGGTGAATGATGATAAGGCGTGGATTGTGGTACCTGTTGAAACCCAAATCCTCCAGGATTACAGTGAGGTCCATGTTGTTTTGTGGAAGGGCACCCACTATGAACAGGGTATGCTTTTCGTCGTAGGCCAGTTCCTTGCCAGGGCGGCCCACTTTGTATGTTTGATGCACACGTCGAATGAATCCTTCGTTGTATATTTGATATGCACGTCAGATGATATATCTGGCTTGTATATTTGACATACACGTCGGATGGACTGAGGCTAACTTCATGGAGTGGTTTCACTTTTTCTTTTAGCCTGTAACCGTCCTTTTACTCATCTGATGAATTAAAGCTAACTTCCCCAAGTGGTTTTGCTTCTTCTTCATGAGTAAAGCCTTTCTTTCATGGGTTTGCTTCTTCCTCATGGGTCAGGCATTTTTTTTGTCTTGTAACTGTCTTCTTATCCTCAATTACAAGAGCAACACTGCAGGTTTTGGTTTGCAACTGTCCTCTTATCCTTAGATGCAAGAGACTTGTAACCTACCTAATAACGGGTTTATTGTAACTTGTAACTCGTTTTTACTGTAATAAAAAGAGTTAGAATTTTGTTTGGACTATCTTGCTTATTTTCGCGTTGAGTTCCTTTCTTGTGAATATGCATCACGAATAATACTTCTTTAGGTATCGCCCATTGATAGGGGACATTGCCTCCTCTCCATCAGGATATGCCAGTATGTAGGCTCCTTGGGGTGAGATCTTTTTTACTATAAAGGGACCTTCCCACTTAGGCTTAAACTTACCTTTACACTGACCATGCGTAACAATAAGCCTTTTAACATCTAAGACTAGATCGTCATGGGTGAATGAATGGATCTTGACAGACTTATCAAAAGCCCTCTTCATTCTGCCTTGGTTGAGTTCAAGGCTCTGCTGAGCCTCTAAACTCTTCCCATCGAGTGCATCCAATTCTTGATATCAAGAAGCAAATAAGGTATTCGAATAAGTCCACTCTGGCATTGGTTGACTACACTAGTTCTATCAAGAAGCCAAGGCCTGGCCCTTGATGGCATTCTATGGGACATACGTGATGTCAAATTCCATCAGCAATGATGCCCACTTGGCAAGGCATCCTGACAAGCATGGGCGTGTCATGAGAAACTTTAAGGGTTCGTCTTTCGATATAAGTTTCACTTCATGACCAAGCAAGTAATGGCTGAGTTTTTGTACTGCGAATATCAGGGCCAAGCACATCTTCTCAATAGGGGGATAGTTCTTCTCGGCCCTTATATCATGTGGTAGAGGTAATATCACACAATCTCTTTTTCCTCTTCATTGTTTTCTGCCAATAATGCTCTGAGTGACTCGTCCAAAGCAGTCATACATAGAATGAGGTCCCAATACTAGTGTAAAGAGAATTGGAGGGTTGATTAAACAATGCTTGATGTCGTCAAGGGCTGCCTGACATGCTTCATCCCATATGAATGAGGTATCTTTCTTTAGCAGCTGTGTAAAGGGTTTACAGCGACCTAAGAGGTTCGAGATGAACCTGCAAATGTATGCTAGCTGCTCTTGAAGAGAGCACAGTTCTCGAAGTGTAGTTGGTGGCGGCATTTCTTGGATTGCCTTGATCTTGACTAGCTCAACTTCAAGCCCTCGATGTCTGACGATGAACCCCAAGAATTTTTAGGAGTGCACGCCAAAAACGCATTTCAGCAGGTTCATTTTTAGTTGATGAAGGTGCAACCGCTTGATCACCTTTTCAAGGTCTCTCATGTGAGCATCCTTTTCTTCAGATTTGACCACCATGTCATCTACATAACACTCCACCTCTTTGTGCACCATGTCTTTGAAAATGGTCGCCATTGCTCTCTGGTATGTGGCACCAGCATTTTTTAATCCAAAAGGCATCATTGTGTAACACAAGACCCCTTTGGGAGTTAAGAATGCAGTGGCCTCTTCATCTTCGAGCGTCATTCTTATCTGATTATACCAGGAGTATTCGTCCATGAAGGAAAATATTTGACAGTGAGCTGTAAAGTTGATGAGCATCTCGGTGAATGGCAACGAGAAGTCATCCTTGGGACAGGCGGTATTCAAATCGCGAAAGTCAATACACACTCTGATTTAACCATTACTTTTCTTCACCGGAACAACATTTGCCACATTTGTTAGCCATTTCGGGTATTTGACTTCACGGATGGAACCTGCTTGTCTGAGCTTGGTTATCTCGGCATCTATCTGCATTTCAAGGTTAAGCCTGAACCTTCTAGATTTATATTTAATAGGTTTGGCTGTTGGATCAATGCCGAGACGGTGAACAATGACTTGAGGGTCTAAACCAGGCATTTCATGGTAGTGCCAAGTAAAGACGTATCGGTTTGCTTTCAATAAGGTAGTGAAATCTTCTTTCTCTCCTGAAGACATATTTGCTGAAATGAAAGTGGGTCTGGGATCCGTTTGTCTCCAAGATTTATTTCCTCAAGTTTGTCAGCTGTGGCTTGACCATCTTCTTCCCATTCTTCTGGAGCCTCTTGCAACTCTTCATCGTCGCTTTTAGAGATCTTCAATCGACCTTACCTTTGATAAAGGTTCAGAGTGGATCATAATTTCTGCACCTTTCTCAAACTGAGTGACTGGAAGGTCAACCTGAAAAGTGGAAAACACGTAAGGTTGGAGAGACTTATTATGAAGTTAGAGGAAAATTGAGGTTCAGTAATAATGATGTGAAGAGTGTCTTTGTACGAATCACACGGTATTCAAACGGATGCCTGGAGTGTTTTCTCCGAGCCAGCTGATTCTTCACAGACTTGTATCATGTGGCAAGCATCTTGAGTGTAGAAACTTTTCCCCCTTAACTCTATCAGTCTCTGCTCAAAGTCAGGCTCAGGGGACCACTGGGTTTCTTTGGCTTCGACTTCTTACGCTCCTTTGAAGAAGGTGGCTCTACCTTGGCTTTAGCTGCCAGAGCATCAGCAATTGTTAAGAATCCTGCTGCCTGTGCGAGAGTCTTTCTCAATCGTTTTCGCTACGTCCACCTTATATTGATTCCTTCGAATTCTCGATCGAGAGCCTCAAAGTCCGGACATATCAAGTTAGTACCTATAGAAGACGTAGAAGAGAGAGAATGAGAAGTAGGAGAAGTAGGAGAAGAAGGAGAGAAGGGTTAGAAGATTGGGGACTTTTAAGGTCGTCCCCCTCAGACTGTTCTAGGCAACTTTTTACGTCATCACCATGGTTGGACAGGTGCAGGGGATCTTTTAGGTCTTTCCCTTGCTTAGACCTTTGGGGGGTGCTTTTAACATTGTCACCCTCATTTGACGTATGCTGAGTGTGAGATGGCATGGGGACATCTTTTTGACAGGATGAAGAAGGAAGAAGGATCGTGTCAGGGATGAAGTCCAGTAAAGTTGGCAGTGGAGGAAGGGGCCTTAGAAATTCTTGCTCAATTGTGGGTTGAGCGGTCTTATTTCTTCGACTAGTAGCCCTTGGTGCCCGTCTCTTTCTGGTTTTCTGAGGTGACATTTGATTCATCTCACGGGGCTGGCGAACATCTCCAGCTTGGAGAACTGGTTCTCTCTTTAAGGACTTGAGTCTGCTTCAGCCATGGTAGACTATCCATGGCTGGGGAATCGAGGGTTCCGCAGAGTCTAAATTATTGATAAGAAGGTCCTGCTTTGGGAGATTTCCTTGCCCCGATGGAGAAATGACTTGGGGGTCACTTATAGGGAGATTGTAAAACTCCTGACACTCCCCCATTATCTTTGCGAATATATCAAGGATACTTGTGCATTCTGATAGGTAATGGCCTCTTATCTGATGGTATGGGCACCAATGATCTTCAGTCCCCTTAGCTAGGCGACGAGGTTGCCTTACTTGCTTCAGTGTGATTATGCCTTCCTAAAGCATTATAATGAAGAAGGCGTAAAGGATATCGGGCATTTTGTCTTCCTTTTGCATAGTTACAGCATGAGAGGCTTTGGCTGCCCCGAAGGCCTTCTTTAAGTCTTCAAGCTTTATCTGACCTTTCAGAATCAGGGCCTCAATAATATCCTTCAGTGTGTAGCAGTCATCTGTGGGATGATTGATCCTCCGACGGTGGGCACAATAATTCACCTGAGTGTCAAGGCCAGGTTGCTTAGGGAATTTAGTTTCTGGAAGCTAGATCATATTCTATTCTAATAATAACCGGAACAATGCAGGGACCCATTCCTTCTCGAAGGCGTAGACCTTGTTCCTATGCTTGGTGAAATAATCACCTCGATCAAGGTTGACCTGTGGGGGTACTCGATTGTACGACTATTGTTGCTTGTCAGCCTGGGGTTCTACCTTTGTTGTGCTTACCCCTTTAGAGAGGTCTAAAGTTTGAGAGGGAGCTTTATTTGAATCAATGACCATGACTGCGGCACTGGTTACCCCTTTCTGTTGGCTTCCACGTGTGTTATTCCGAGAGCTACCATTGCCCCGGTTGTTTGCTGAACTTGTAGATGGTTCTCGTGTTGCACCATGGTGGCGTGATAGACTCTCTAGGCAGACTGATTTAGTGATTAGCTCTGACATGGAGGTCGGATTAGAGGCCTCAACATGTAGAGCAATTTCAGGTCGCGTGTTCCGCACACAAGTTTGGACTGCTTCCATCTCAAGCATAGGATTATGATGGCGGGAACCTAAGTTTCTCCATGTTGATATGAACTGAATTTACAGCTTCATCGTGGTCTTGAGTTAGGGTGAGAAGTTTGATGGTTTGAACCTCTCTCTCGACCTCATAGAAGGGTTGATAAAATAGTTTCTCCATCTCCTGCCACGTATGCACTGAGTTTGGAGGAAGTCGGGCATACCATTGAAATGCTAAAAGAAGTCTCTCATCAGCCACTGTTTCTCGACATGCTGCCTGGAAGTGGGCAATATGATGGTTTGGGGACGTGATTCCATTGAATAAAGGAAACTTATCATTCTTATAATATAAGGGAAACGGGATCTGAGCAATATACGAGGGTATGGACGTTGATGAGGCGTTGCACCCTGTATCCCCGGGATTTGTCTGTTCTTTAGGCTATGAGTGACCATAGTGTCAATGTCTGTCTGAGAGACTGGATGAGAGAAAAAATTATCCTGAAAGGTAGAAGGAGGGAGCCATTGTGGAGGTGCACCATTAGAGTGATGGGAATTGATCTCATTGTTAGCCGACTGGCATGCGGCGTTGATACGATCCATCTTTTCCATCATCGCACACACCATATCCTCAAATTTATTCATGCGCTCTTCTTGTGCATCATCAGGCTCACTTACGACCATTACACTGACTGTTTCACTAGAGACGTCGACGTTAGTGGTAACGGATGGCTTGTGAACCTGACGGGTCGTACATGGTAGGTCAGTCACCAGGGGCTAGCATGCTTTGACTGAACTCGACTCTTGTATGCTGATTGCATTTGGATCGGTTCTCGACAGCCTTGGGACCGTGGCTGCTGAGCGACTGGGTCTTTTTCTACAAGAGTAATCACAGCACAGGGCTCATGGATCTCTTCTTCAGGCTTCATTGTCTGAAGGGGGGAGAAGGGATTCAGGTGAAAAGGGTCGTCAGAATTGGTTGGTTTAACTGCCTTAGTCACTTCCCTAGTCAAAATTTACAGACCTTTATCGTGTTTAGCCTTGATGATTTGATAGACCTCACACCAAAACTGCAATCTAGGTTGCGAGTGGTCAGCTCTTCTTGCACAAGAGAGAGCTGTCTCCATCAGGTGCAGCAATGGATGAGGGCCAAGAACTGGAGTCATCTTGGTTCGGGGATGAAGGACTCAATCTTCCATCAAGTCGATGCCCCGAGGTCTCTTGTGGGCTCGAGAGACACAACCAAAGTGACGGGGCTGGTTCAAGATGGTACTCTTAGGGAAAACCTTTGAGTACCAAGGCTGAAGGTGCTTGCTCGATGAAGAAGGAGTGGGCCAGAGCAGGGTTGACTCATAAGGAGTCCTAAGTCGATGGCAAGAGGGCGTCTGTGATGGAGACACGTGTGCGCCCCTTGAAGAAAGGCCACAGGTGACCTGAGGGTCAACCTGGGCTCGAGAAAGTGGTCTGGCAAGTGTCTGCAAGAGAACAGGTGCAGGCTTGTCCCTTACAAGGTGCGCTTGTGTGTGCAGAGTAGGAGGACAAGAAGGTCATCTCCTATGTACTCAAGTTGGCGTGGCAATGGCGTTGTCCCGAGTAGTGAGATGCATATGAGTAGTGTGCGCAGGACCTGGCCTTGGAAGGTTCGATCTTGGACACGGTCTCAAGGTGACAGAAGGGTTACCCCGAGGTATGGCTCGAGTGGGTAACCCACGAGCCTTGTGGTGTGTGTGAGGGATGGAGACCATGGGGTTTCCGCCTCGATGTGATGAGCCTCTAAGGATAGAGACCAATGGTGCAGAAATGTGGGGGGTAGCCCTATAGCGACCCACAGAAGCAACGATAGCTTGTTTGCCTTTTGCAAAAAGGGACTGAGCAGCCTTCCGACGTACCTCAGAAACATGATCGACAAGTGACTTGCTGGTGGCTGGGTGCATGTTGTGTGGGGCAACAGAAGTGTTGCCGATGTAGGGCGCTTTGGTGGAGTTTCCGTCAGAGCGAGGAGATGGGGAGTGAGGGATTTTTAGGTCCCACCTCACACCGGTCCAAGTTAAGTCCTGGGAGCTAGACAAGGGGTCTTTGCTCAAGAAGATGGTTGAGAACGAAGTTGAAGCATCTTGTTCCCTATGGACACTCTCGAATACGGGGATAAGAAAATCCCAGATCTAAATAAATGGGTTACAAAACCCGCAAGCCATAATAAAATGTGAAATGACAATGAAAGCATATAATAAAAGAAAAAACTAGTCAAACAAGAATGATCCGACTAAGGGGTAGTAAGTCCCCAGTAGAGTCGCCAAGCTGGTTAGGTGTCTTGATCTCACCCTTCGGATCCTCTAAGGATCGGGCAGCACTCGTCTTGAGTTTTAGGGGCGACCCGGGACATTGTTGAGACCGCCCTTTCGGGAACCTCGTTCGAAAAAGGGGGTAGGTGTTACCAACAGGTGGGAGAGGAATTTAAAGGTGGGTTCGAGACTTACTTGGGCTGCCTCACATGGGCGCCCTCTTAGATCACGAAGAAATCCCCCCAGTAATAAAACAAGTTCAGAAACGCCTCCCTTGGCTTATATTCTTCTTGTTTTTCTGCAATCACACACATATATGACAAAGGTTATAAGACGGGTGGGTCAAACCTCACCATTTCCTCTTTGATGAACATACACATGCATGTACATTCAGAAAGAAGAGGAGAAGAAAGACGGGGGACAGAAGAATTTGACTAAGCGAGAGGATCAGAGCAATTACATGGCTGGTGGATAATTGGCCTGAAGTGGTAGCAAAGTGAGCTCAGTAACTAAGACCAGCTCACAAGATTAGTACTAGACGTCATTACCGATATCGATTAGCTAGGCACGATGGTCGTTCTGTCGTGGCAATAAAGTGGGCCAAGCAATCCTAGCATAACAACATTACGGCTAGACGACAGGACTACCATGAGAGACTAACCTCAATCCCTCTTAATCGAATGTAGGAGTGGCAGAATTAAGGCGATGAGGAAAGAATAAGAAGAGAAGAAGCGAAAAAAAGGAGGGAGAAGAAAGGAAGAGAGGAATATGAAAGACAAGAGGATAAAGGAGAAAAAGGGAAGGAAGGCACAACCGGGGCTAAGCATTATCGATTGTGTTGGAAGGAAGAGAGAGACAACGCAGTCGGTGCTAGGCTTTGTCGACTGTGTTGTATAGAGGAGAAGAGAAAGGAGACGCAGTCGGTGCTAAGTTCCGTTGACTGCAATAAAATAGGAGGGAGAAATCTAGTTACTGCTAGGCCTTGCCGACTGACAGAAGAGGAGAGAGAAAATCAGTCGACGTTAGGCTTTGCCCACTTACAAAAGTAGAGAGACAAAACCAATCGGTGTTAGGCTTCATCGACTGACATAAGAGGAGAGAGAAAACCAATTGAAGTAAGGCTTCGTCGACTGACATAAGAGGAGAGAGAAAATCAATCGGCACTAAGTTTTACCGACTGACAGAGGAAGAGAGAGAAAATCAATTGGTGCTAAGTTTTGCTAACTGATAGAAGAAGAAAGAGACAACCAATCGACGCCAAGTTTTGCTGACTGATACAAGAAGGGAGAGAAAACCAATCGACGCTAGGTTTCATCGATTGATAGAAGAAGAGAGAGAAAACTAGTCGACGCTAGGCTTCACCGATTGATAAAAGAAAGAGAAAACCAACCCGCGTTAGGCCTTATCATTTGCATTAGAAGGGGACAAGTGGAGATATAGATGAGAAGAAGAGAGAGAAAGGGATAGAGACGAGACGAGAGGAGGAGAGAGAAAGAGATAAAGATGAGAAGAAGAGAGAGAAAGGGATAGAGATGAGAAGAGAGGAGGATAGAGAAAGAGCGATGAGAAGAAGAGAGCAAGAGGGATAAAGACGAGAAAAGAGTAGGAGAGGGAAAGAGATAGAGATGAGAAGAGAGGAGGAGAGAGAAAGAGATAGAGATGAGAGGAGAGGAGGAGAGAGAAAGAGATGAGAAGAGAAAAGGAGAGAGAAAGTTACCTGCTTGAAGTGTATCGACCCCTTTTTTTCTCTCTCCTCTCTCTCTCTCCAAGACGTACTCACAGGCTCAAGCAAGAAATTATAATTTTATTGATTGATCCTAGAAGAATAAATCGGTCCTTCTTCCCCTCTTTTTTTTTACAATGAGGCAGTGTCTATTTATATAAAATTGGGCTAAAATGTGGGCGTACGCCTGAAAACTACCTAGAATTGAAAATAATTACAATTTAATTGAATTTAAAGAAGTTCTAAAAATGAGTGTAAAATGATTATTTTGCCCTTGCCTAACAATGTGTGGAATTTTGAGACAGTCTCTGTTGCGGCCGGAGAACTTGCGTGATCTTCTATGGCCGATCCAAGGTCATTCTGATGCCCATTTGATCAAAAGATTATTTCTTCCTTGTAGGGCTCAGTATGACGATCATCTTGATACCAACTTCAAGCTGTGAATCATGATTTTGAGCCACGATCATGAGACTTGAATTTTGGATGAATTTTGAAAACTTCGGATCGATTGTGTGCTCGTTCCTTGATGTTTCTTCGTGACTTCTTCCTTGAATCACACTGAGCAAGCCATCACGATCATGTTGTAATGAACGTAACTTGATTTCATGTTCAAATGAAGATTTTGTGGCCTTGAGTGTTTTACCAGAATCTTGGAATCTAACTGCTGAAATTTATAGCAGCTATGACGCCTTTCTATGTGAAATCCAACCGTTCATCATACACAAGGTTCAGATTAGAGATAGCTTCGGACCTTACGCACATAATGCAATTGGTTTTGTGCCGATCAAGTGTGCGAGCGTTGTGATCTGGCTGCTCAAATGAGGGGTGTTGCTACTGAATTTTCTACAACTTCCTTCACGAATCAGCGACTTTAATTTAGTTTTTCTCTCTACTCGGGCATCGTCAAGGGGCGTATCACATATCGCATTGTTCGTCTTGATGAGATGAACACGCTCACTAAATTTGGGAGGGATCCGACTTGAAATGAGTGAGCTATAGGCATCGAAAGTGATTATCTGTGACTATGAAAACAGCCACCTTTAATGGTGTTTTAGTGCAGGGTGGCCACACAGGACTAATGTGCGGCCTACCCCTTTTTAGTCTTTCATGCATAACTTTGTCCTAGAGTGCCCAATTAAGTCGAAACTTGACCCATAGGGGTTTTTCACCGTGCCAGATCTAATGGTAGTGGTCCCATAGCTGTTTGACGTACCAAAAGTATAGCTCTAGTTACGGGATCCATTTCAGGATGCTAGAGACCGATTTAATTGAAATTGTTTCTATGTGTTCACTGCCTTAAACATATCTACTCGCGATGAAACTTGGCAGGTGGTCTTTTAAAGTGCTGATGACGATCTTGAACAATTTTGGGGCCATTATGAGACTGTCGAGAATTTCCACTATTTTATAAGCTTTATTTTTTATTAACCAGCTTCCCAAGGACCATGGTACTGAAAAATACGTTCAAACAGTTAACTCTAGACAAACCCTAGTATTTTGAGGGGTTTAGGGTTTACTCTCTCTTAGTGTTTTGGAATTTTATTTGTAGAGTGCCCTTGTCTTTTATTAAAAATTTCAACTTTACCTTTTATGGAGATGACAAAAGTATCCATTGTCTTGTAATAATATTTATAAAATTTAATAAATTTTTTAAAAATTGAGTGCTCTCTCTTCTTTCTCTCTCTTCTTAAGTAAAAATTGAGTGCTCTCTCTTCGAATTTGTTAACTCTCTCCTTTCTCTCTCTTCTTCCTCTCTCTTCCTTCTCCCCCTTCTTTCTCTCTCCTCTTTCTCTTCTTTCCTTTTTTCTCTTTTCTTTTCTTTTATTTTCTCTCTCACTTCTTTCCTTTTCTTTCTTTCTCTTCTTTCCTTTTCCCTCTGTCTTCTTTTCTTTTCTTTCTTTCTCTTCTTTCCTTTTCTCTTTCTCTTCTTTCCTTTTCTTTCTTCTCTCTTTCCTTTTCTCTCTGCATCTTTCTCTTCTCATGTTTCTCTCCCTGTCTATTGTGCACGACAGTGCACACTGCCGAGCATGACGTTCTCTTCTCTCTATGTCTGTCGCGCATGGCAGTGCACACTGTCGAGAGTGACATTTCTCTCTTCTATCTCTGTCTGTCGCGCATGGCAATGCACACTACCGAGTCAGACTAGCCGTCGTGCCAGTCATGTTATCAAGCAGTTTCGCCGTTGTGTCGGTCCGAGTCACCGTACTCGTCTAGCTACCTGGCCAGATCAACCACTGCGCCAGTCTTGCCATCGTGTCAACCTAGTCGTCGGGCCATGCTCCCTCATTCTCTTTCTTCTCCTCTTCTTTTTCGTCTCTTCTCCCTAATTGGAAAGTTTAGCTAAAGCCAAGCTAACTTTCACCATCTTTCTCATTCCTTTTCTTCTCCCTCTCTCTACAAAAATATTTACTTTCTTTCTCTAAAGAACCAGGTGAAAGTCAAACTGATCTTCGTCTCTTCATTTTTCTACCTCCTTACTATTCTCCCCTCCTTTTGCCTCTCCTCTTCCCTCTTTTACTTTCTTCATCTCACCCCTTTTCACTCAACTTCCACTAAGGAAATGATGTTATAAGTTCTCTGTTAAAGGAGACACCGGAAGGCTATCCAATTGACATGGACCCATTGACATCATTCCCTCATTCTCCCCATAAATGTACACGAATGGGTGCATTCACCCAAAGATAAGGTGGGGTCTTTTGACCCACTTGTTTGTATTCTAACGTGTGTGTGAGACTCCAGGACAAGAAGAAAACAGGTCAAGGGAAGAGATTCTGAACAGGCAACAGGGCAGGGGCATTCTTTGTGATCTAAGAGGGCGCCCACGCGAGTAACCCGAGCACATCACGGACCCACGCGAGGTGAGTCCCATCTTACAATCCTAATTGCTCTCTCACCGATTGGTACTCCTGTCAGTATCTTCCCCACACAGTTCCCGAGAGTGTGATCTCAGGTCTTGGGTCCATCTCGAACCCAGAATCATGCACTAGGTCATCCCGACCCGGACGTGAGATCGAGGCATCTAATCAACTTAGCTACTCCACTGGGGACACGCTACCCCATAGTCGGGTCGTTCTTGCTTGGCCTTTTGTTTCTCCTGTCTCCTGTTCACTATCACACACATGTAGTCTAGGTTGTTTAACCCTTCCATCTGAGTCGGGGATTTTATGATGCCCACACTCGTGAACTTTCCTCGGGAACAGGTTCCTCGACCCTCGTTCCCGACCTTTCTTCTGAGCAAGGACCCGGTGTCACGCTCCCGGGTTCTTACATAGATTGGCGTGAGGAAGGACCTAAAAGTCCCTCACTCCCCATCTCCTAGCCTTGGTGGACCCTCTATCAGAGCACCTTGCACGGGTGGCACACTAGCCACCGCACACCGCATGCACCCTGCTACCAGTAAGTCACTTGTCGGTTTCATTGCTTTGGGCAGCCGAAAGGCCATCCCTTCTCTTCCTAAAAATGGCAGTCCATCTGCTGTTGCTCCTGTGGGTCACCGTAAGGTCACCCGCCATTCTCAGTCACATCTGGCCCTTGTAACAAGAGGCTTGACACATGGAGAAGGTGGCTCTAGGGCCGCCATCTCCCACACATGCATCAGGGCTCGTGGTCCATCCACTAGAGCCACACCTCGGGGCAATCTTCAAGTTACCTCGAGCCACATTCCCGGACAGGGTCTTCTTGGACCTAGCCCCGTACACTCTTTGCATATGCATTCCACTGCTCGGGGTAACCCTGTCGTTGCACCTTCTCGAGCACACGAGAGATGACTCCCTTGTCGTCCCTCTTTGTACATGCTTATCACTTTGTGAAGCAAGGCTTATCCCTCACAAACACATGCTCGTGGTACTCAGCCTCCTAAGGCTGAACCTACTACTGAGCTCGGGTTGACCCCCAGGTCATCCGGAATCCTTCTTCGAAGGGCACACACATGCCTCGAGCTCCCGACTAAGAGGTCATTAGCAGTTGCCTTCTCCCCCGTTCGTCCTTTCTCCACCGGTCAAACCACTCAAGACTTGGTATTCGAAGACCTTTCCTAAGAGTACCCTCTTGCGGTACCTCTTCTAATCAGCCAGACCTTTGGAGCTCATAAAAGAGCACGGGGTTCCGGGTGATGAGGTCTTACATCCCCTGTCTCTCCCCAAGCCAAGATGGAAGCCTGAGCTAACCCCAGTCTTTAGCCCACATCCCTTGCTTCACGTTATGAAGATTGCCTTGTCGTGCTCGAAGACAGCGAACCATTCACAATCACGGTCCCTGTCTCAGTTCTGGAAGAAAGTATACCTGAGCTTGAGAGCCAAGCATGACCGAGGCATACAAATAGTGCCAACGGAAGAACCCAAGACACTCGGGGTAAGCAAGTCTACTGAACCCCTAGCAGAGAATCCCTTCTACCCATTACAGCCCGGAGCAGAACTTGAAGTGGAAGGACTAGAATCCTACATGGTTGTTAGCATCGTAGGAGACGACCCAACCTCGTAGCCCCTACGGTTCCAAGACCGTCATGAACCGGTCCTGACTCAGCATACAAGGCTCGAGCTCAGTCGGTGTACCTTGAACCCCTGCTGACCGACCTGCCACACCCAATCAAGAGGGCATGCAAGACACTGACCATGCAAGAAAACGATCTCCTCAAGGAGAGAGTCAGCGTAATGGTCACCGAGGACCCCAATGACGATCAAGAGGACCGAATGAACAGGTTTAAAGATATGATGAGCACGATGATGGATAAGATCGAGCTGATGGAAGGTACCCGGTCCCCTGGGAACTCATCCCACCAGGGTACCAATTCTCCTCATCCAACCGATCTGGTCCCAAGGTAGCCACCTCCTTCACACGACCATTCCTCCCCTTGTCAGCGCTCGCAAACCGACATCGACGCTATGGTCACCCACAGTTTGCAAGGAAGGCCGATCCTGGGCATGTAAGGACCAACCCTTTATCAAAAGCTCCATCCGTCTTATATTGATCAGCTTCTATTTCCCTAACTACCAAAAGGGGAAACTCCTGCTCTTCAATGACATGAGTTTCCCTCACCAGCATATTGCCTATTTCTATTCGGCATGTCAAGAGACAGCAGCTTATGGGAGGCTTCTTCGAGACTCTTGACAGACCGGCATTCAAGTGGTACGCCCATCTTCCGCTGAACTAAGTCTAGGTCTAGGAAGAAGTGGAGCACATGTTCTACAAGCGCTTCTACGAAGTCAAAAGATAAGTTCAAGCTATCGAGCTTCTCACATTGACCTAGGACCTAGATGAGCAGGTCAATCAGTTCATTACAAGGTGGAGGAATATGGTTGCACACCAAGCTAACCCAATGCTTGAAATTGATGCGGTCCAAACCTGTGTATGCAACATGCGACCAAAGATTTCCTTGCATGTTGAGGCTTCGAACCCAACTTCCATATCGAACCTGATCTCTAAATCAGTCCATATATAAAGCCTCTCCAAGCATCATGGTGGGCCCGAGACACAATCATCGAATGGGGGAAAAAATCGAAGCTCTAGCAGCACTCGATCCAATGCTCAGGGCAATCAACAAAAAGGAATGGTCAGTGTAGCTGTCACTGTATCAGATCCGAAGAAGGCCTACCCTCAAACTCTAGACTTCTCCAAAGGGGTAGGCCCTACAAATTCTCAAGTAGTGCCTCAAGCAAGACAACAGCAACCCCAGTCTTCCAATAAAGTGCCTCCACCGTCGAACCTCTAAGGGAAGGATTACTGGGCAAAGAAGAGAAGCAAAGTTTTATAGCTTCAATAAGGAGTGGGTCCCAATCCTACTCCGGATGCTGCTCAAGCAACATATGTAATTTTGAGTTAACAACCCCTCAAAACTACAAAATGCCATTGTAGTTTTGTAAAAATTTCAAATTTGCCCTTGTTTAAAGGTTAAGTTACCTAATTAAAATAATTTTTTAAACAAAAAGTAACGATCTTTTTGATAAACACAACCATCACAACCCCTTCTAACTTTAACATTTATATTTTGAAGGGTGGTTAACTTTAGACAAACCATATCACTAAAGGATAATCTAAACTTCGCAACCCTTCAAATTACAAAGGTTAAAGATAGACAGTATTGTAAAGGGTGGATTTACAAATTTTGTGGTCCATTTTTTAAAAAAAGTTACTTTTTGTGATATCTTCATCATTAAGGGTAATTTTGTAAATATTACTATAAGACCAATGGTACTTTTGTCATCTTCATAAAGGGTAAAGATGAAATTTTTACTAAAAGACAAGGGCACTCTACAAATAAAATTCTAACTTCCAAATTGCCATTGTGCTTTTGTAAAAATTTTAAATTTTCCCTTGTTTAATGGTTAAGTTACCTATTAAAATAATATTTAAATAAAAATTAATGATATTTTTGATAAACACACCCATCACAACTTCTTCTAACTTTAACCTTTGTATTTTGAGGGGTTATTAACTCTAGACAAACTCTATCACTAAGGGATAATCTAAACTTCACAACCCTTCAAATTACAAAGGTTAAAGGCAGAGGGTTGTGAAGCGTGGATTTACTAATTTCGTAGTCTATTTTGTTTGAAAACATTACTTTTTGTGATCTCTTCATCATTAACTAAGGGAAATTTTGTAAATATTACTACTAGACAAGGGGTACTTTTGACATCTCCTTATAGGATAAACTTGAAATTTTTACTAAAAGACAAATGCACTCTGCAAACAAAATTCCAGGACAATAACTTCCAAAATGCCATTGTACTTTTGTAAAAATTAAAAATTTGCCCTTGATTAACGATTGAGTTATCTGTTAAAATAATTTTTTAAACAAAAAAGTAATGATCTTTTTTATAAACACACCTATCACAACACATTTTAACTTTAACCTTTGTATTTTGAGGTGTTGTTAACTCTAGACAAACCCTATTAGTAAGAGATAATCTAAACTTCACAACCCTTCACATTACAATGTTTAAAGAAAGAGAGAGTTGAGAAGGGTAGATTTATTAATTTTGTAATCTACTTTTTAAAAAGTTACTTTTTGTGATTTCTTCATCATTTTAATAGGTAAACCTAGCCATTCAACTTTACCCTTTGTATTTTGAGGGGTTGTTAACTCTAGACAAACTAGATCACTGAGGGATAATCTAAACTTCACAACCCTTCAAATTACAAAGGTTAAAGATAGAGAGAGTTGTGAAGTATGGATTTACTAATATTATAGTCTATTAAAAAGTTACTTTTTATGATGTCTTCATTATTAAGAACGGGCAATTTTGTAATTATTACTACAAGACAATAGGTACTATAGTCATCTCCATAAAGGGTAAAGTCGAAATTTTTACTAAAATACAAGGGCACTCTACAAATAATATTCCAAGATACTAACTTCCAAAATACCATTGTACTTTTGTAAAAATTTCAAATTTACCTTTGCTTAATGGTTAAGTTACCTATTAAAATAATTTTTTAAACAAAAAGTAAAAATCTTTTTTGATAAGCACACCTATCACATTCCCTTCTAACTTTAACCTTTATATTTTGAGGGGTTGTTAACTCTAGACAAACCCTATCACTAAGTGATAATCTAAACTTCACAACCCTTCAAATTACAACGGTTAAAGATAGAGAGAGTTGTGAAAGATGGATTTACTAATTTTGTAGCCTATTTTTAAAAAAGTTACTTTTTGTGATATCTTCATCTTTATGTAAGGGCATTATTGTAAATATTGCTACAAGACAAGAGGTATTTTTGTTATCTACGTAAAGTATAGAGTTGAAATTTTTGCTAAAAGACTAGGGCACACTACAAATAAAACTCCAGGACACAAACTTCCAAAAGCTATTGTACTTCTGTAAAAAAATTAAATTTTTCATTACTTAATGGATAAGTTACTTATTAATATAATTTTTTAAATAAAAAATGATGATCTTCTTGATAAACACACCCATCACAACCCCTTCTAATTTTAACCTTTGTATTTTGAAAGGTTGTTAACGCTAGACAAACCCTATCACTAAGGGATAATCTAAACTTCATAACCCTTCAAATTACAAAGGTCTAAGATAGAGAGAATTGTGAAGAGTGGATTTACTAATTCTGCAGTCTATTTTTTTAAAAAAAGTTAATTATTGTGATATTTTGATTACTAAGTAGGGGCAATGTTGTCAATATTGCGACAAGAAGCAGAGTACTTTTGTCATATCCACAAAGGGTAAAGTTGAAATTTTTACTAAAAGACGAGCGAACTCTATAAATAAAATTACATGACACTATCTTCCAAAATGCCATTGTACTTTTGTAAAAGTTTTAAATTTGCTCTTGCTTAATGGTTATGTTACCTATTAAAATAATTTTTTAAACAAAAAGTAATGATCTTTTTGATAAACACACCCAGCACAACCCCTTCTAACTTTGAACATGGATTTTGAGGGGTTGTTAACTCTAGACAAACCTTATCAATAAGGGATAATCTAAATTTCACAACCCTTCAAATCACAAAGGTTAATGATTGGGACAGTTGTGAATGGTGGATTTACTATTTTTGTAGTCCATTTTTTTTCAATCTGTTTTTTTTTTTAGAGATCTTCATCACTAAGTCAGGACAATTTTGTAAACATTACTATAAGAAAAAGGGTACTTTTGTCATCTTCATAAAGGGTAAATTAGAAATTTTTATTAAAAGACAAGGGCACTCTACAAATAAAATTCACGGACTCACTTCAAAAATGTCATGTACTTTTCTAAAAATTTCAAATTGGCCATTTCTTAAAGAATAAGTTACCTATTAAATTATTTTTTTAATAAAAAAGTACTTATATTTTTTATAAACACACCCATCACAACCCCTTCTAACTTGAACCTTTATATTTTGAGGGACTGTTAACTCTAGACATACGCTATCACTAAGGCATAATCAAAACTTCACAACCCTTCAAATTATAAAGGTTGTGAACGGTGGATTTACTAATTTTATAGATAGAGTTGTGAAGGGCCGACTTACTAATTTTATAGTCTATATTTAAAAATAGTTACTTTTTGTGATATATTCATCATTAAGTTAGACCAATTTTATAAATATTACTGCAAGACATGGGCTACTTTTGTTATCTCCACAAAGCGTAAAGTTGAAATTTTTACTAAAAGACAATGGCACTCTACAAATAAAATTTCAGGATACTAACTTCCAAAATGCCATTGTAGTTTTCTAAAAATTTAAAATTTTCCCTTACTTTTTGTGATATCTTTATCACTAAGTTAGGAAAATTTTGTAAATATAACTACAAGACAAAGGCTACTTTTGTCATTTACATAAAAGGTAAAGTTGAAATTTTTACTAAAAGACAAGGGCACTCTACAAATAAAATTCCAGGACACTAACTTCCAAAATGTCATTGTAATTATACAAAAATTTCAAATTTGCGCTTGATGTTTTCATCATTAAGTAAGGAAAATTTGAAAATATTACTATAGGACAAGGGGTACTTTTGTAACCTCCATAAAGGGTAAAATTGAAATTCCTACTAAAACAAAGGGCACTCTACAAAAAAAATTCTAAGAAACTAACTTCTAAAATGCAATTTTACTTTTGTAAAAATTTCAAAATTTCTCTTACTTAATGGTTAAGTTATCTATTAAAAGAATTTTTTAACAAAAAGTAATGATCTTTTTGATAAACACACCCATAACAAACCCTGCTAATTTTGACCTTTATATTTTGAGGGGTTGTTAACTCTAGACAAACCCTATCACTAAGGGATAGTATAAACTTCGCAACCTTCAAATTACAGCGTTAAAGATAGAGAGAGTTTTGAAGAGTGGATTTACTAATTTTGTAGATTATTTTTTTATGAAGTTACTTTGTGTGATATCTTCTACATTAAGTAAAGGCAATTTTGTAAATAACACAACCTGACAAGGGTTAGTTTAATCATCTCCATAAATGGAAATTTTGTAAATAGCACTACTTGATAAGGGGTAGTTTTATCATCCCCATAAATGGCAGTTTTGTAAATAACACTATCTGACAAGGGGTAGTTTACAAAAGTTTCTTCTTGTGATATCTTCATCAATAAGTAAAGGCTTACTACAAAAAAAGGGGTAGTTATGTCATCTCTATAAGGAATAAAGTTCAAATTTTTACTAAAAGACAAGGGCACTCTACAAATAAAATTCCAAGACACTAGTTTCCAAAATATCATTGTACTTTTGTAAAAATTTCAAATTTGCGCTTGCGTAATGGTTAAGTTACCTTTGAAAATAATTTTTTAAATAAAAGTAATGATCTCTTTGATAAACCCACCCATCACAACCCCATCTAATTTTAGCCTTTGTATTTTGAGGGGTTGTTAACTCTAAACAAACCCTATCACTAAGGGATAATCTAAACTACACAACCTTTCAAATTACAAAAGTTAAAGTAAGAGAGAAACATGAATGGTGGATTTACTATTTTTGTAGTCTATGTTTATGAAAAAATGACTTTTTGGATATCTTCATCATTAAGTAAAGGCAATTTTGGAAATATTACTACAAGACAAGAGGTATTTTTGTCATCTCCATAACGAGTAAAGTTGAAATTTTTATTAAAAGACAAAGGCACTCTACAAATAAAATTTTAGATCACTAAACTTCCAAAATGCCATTGTACTTTTGTAAAAGTGTCAAATTTGTCATACTTAATGGTTAAGTTACCTATTAAAATTATATTTTAAACAAAAATTAATGATCGTTTTGGTGAACACACCTATCACAACCCCTTCTAACTTTAAGCTTTATATTCTAAGGGGCAGTTAACTCTAGGCAAACCCTATCACTGTGGGATAATCGAAACTTCACAACTCTTCAAATTATAAAGGTTAAAGATTCAACGAGTAGTGATGGGTGGATTTACTAATTTTGTAGTATATTTTTTAAAAAACGTTACTTTTTGTGATATTTTCATCATTAAAGAAGGATAATTTTGTAAATATTATTATAAGACAAGGGGTACTTTTGTCATCTCCATAAAGGGTAAAGTTGAATTTTTTTCTAAAAAAAAAGAGCACTCTACAAACAAAATTCTAGCACAATAACTTCTAAAACGCTATTGTACTTTTGTAAAAATTTCAAACTTACCCTTGCTTAATAGTTAAGTTACCTATAAAAATAATTATTTAAACAAAATGTAACGATCTTTTAGATAAACACACCCATCACAACCCCTACTAACTTTAACCTTTGTATTTTAAGGGGTTGTTAACTCTAAATAAACCCTATCATTAAGGGATAATCTAAACTTCACAACCTTTCAAATTATAAAAGATAAACATTGAGTGAGTTGTGAAGGGTGGATTTACTAATTTTGTTATCTATTTTTTTTAAAAAGTTAGTTTTTGTGATCTCTTGATCAATTTTTATGAAAAATTGACTTTTTGGATATCTTCATCATTAAGTAAAGGCAATTTTGGAAATAATACTACAAGACAAGAGGTAACTTTGTCATCTCCATAATGGGTAAAGTTGAAATTTTTACTAAAAGACAAGGGCAATCTACAAATAAAATTTTAGGCCACTAACTTCCAAAATGCCATTGTACTTTTGTAAAAGTGTCAAATTTGTCATGCTTAACGGCTAAGTTACCTATTAAAATAATATTTTAAACAAAAATTAATGATCTTTTTGGTGAACACACCCATCACAACCCCTTCTAACTTTAACCTTTATTCTAAGGGGCAGTTAACTGTAGGCAAACCCTGTCACTGTGGAATAATCGAAACTTCACAACCCTTCAAATTATAAAGGTTAAAGATTAAGCGAGTTGTGAAGGGTAGATTTACTAATTTTGTAATCTATTTTTTAAAGAAAGTTACTTTTTGTGATATCTTCATTATTAAGGAAGGACAAATTTGTAAATATTATTATAAAACAAGGGTAAAGTTGAAATTTTTACTAAAAAAAAAGGGCACTCTACAAATAAAATTCTAGCATAGTAACTTCGAAAACGCTATTGTACTTTTGTAAAAATTTCAAAATTTCCCTTGCTTAATGTTTAAGTTACCTATAAAAATATTTATTTAAACAAAATGTAATGATCTTTTTTAAAAACACACCCATCACAACCCCTTCTAACTTTAACCTTTGTATTTTGAGGGGTTGTTAACTCTAGACAAACCCTATCATTAAGGGATAATATAAACTTCACTTCAAATTACAAAGGATAAACATTGAGTGAGTTGTGAAGGGTGGATTTACTAATTTTGTTGTCTATTTTTTTAAAAAAAGTTAGTTTTTGTGATCTCTTGACAAGTTTGTAAATATTACTATACGACAAGAGGTACTTTTATCATCTCCTTAAATGGTAATCTTGAAATTTTTACTAAAAGACAAGGGCACTCTACAAACGAAATTCTTGGACTCTAACTTCCAAAAGACATCGTACTTTTTTAAAAATTTAAAGTTTTTCCTTGGTTAATGGTTCTGTTACCAATTAAAATAATTTTTTAAACAAAAAGTAATGATATTTTTTATAAACACACCCATTACAACCCCTTCTAACTTCAACATTTGTATTTTGAGGGGTTGCTAACTCTAGACAAACCCTATCACTAAAGGATAATCTAAACTTCACAACTCTTCAAATTACAAAGGTTAAAGAGAGAGAGAGTTGTGATGGGTGGATTTTTAAATTTTGTAGTCTATTTTTTTTTTATAAGTTATGTTTTGTGATATCTATATCATTAAGGGCAATTTTGTAACTATTACTACAAGACAAGAGGTACTTTTGTCTTCTCCATAAACAGAAAAGCTAAAAGTTTTATTAAAAGACAAGGGTACTCTACAAATAAAATTCTAGAACAATAACTATGAAAATGCCATTTTATTTTTGTAAAAATTTCAAATTTGCTCTTGCTTAATAATTAAGTCACCTATTAAAATTACTTTTCAAACAAAAAGTAATGATATTTTTTATATAAACACCCATTACAACCCCTTCTAACTTTAACCTATGCCTTTTGAGGGGTTGTTAACTCTACCCTATCACTAAGGGATAATCCAAACTTCACAACCCTTACATTACAAAGGTTAAATATAGAGAGAGTAGTGAATGGTGGATTTAGTAATTTTGTAGTCTATTTTTTGAAAAAGTTACTTTTTGTGGTAACCTAACCTTTCAACTTTACCCTTTTTGGAGATGACAAAAGTACCCCATGTCTTGTAATAATAGTAATAAAATTTTCCTTTCATAATGATGCAAATATCAGAAAAGGTAACTTTTTTAAAAAAAATAGACTACAAATTTAGTAAATCCACCCTTGACAACTCTCTCTATCTTTAACCTTTGTAATTTGAAGGGTTATGAAGTTTAGATTATCCATTAGTGAAATTTGCCCTTGCTTCATGGATAAGTTACCCATGAAAATAACTTTTTAACCAAAAAGTAATGATTTTTTTGGTAAACACACACCCATCACAATCCATTCTAAATTTAACATTGTATTTTGAGGGGTTGTTAACTCTAGACAAACCCTATTAGTAAGGGATAATCTAAACTTCACAACCCTTCAAATTACGAAGGTTAAAGATAGCGAGAGTTGGATTAACTAATATTGCAATCTATTTTTTAAAAATAATTACTTGTAGTGATGTCTTCATCATTAAGTAAGGGTAATTTTGTAAATATTACTACAAGACAATGGGTCCATTTGTCCTCTCCAAAAAGAGTAGAGTTGAAATTTTAACTAAAAGACAAGGGTACTACAAATAAAAATCCAGGACTCTAATTTTCAAAATTCCATTGTGCTTTTGTAAAAATTCCAAATTTTTCATTGCTTAATCGTTAAGTTACCGAGTAAAATAATTTTTTAAACAATGATCTTTTTTATAAACATACACATCACAAGTAAGGGCAATTTACTACGGTTAAAAATAGAGATAGTTGTGAATGGTGGATTTACTAATTTTGTAGTCCAAATTTTTAAAAAAGTTATTTTTTGTGATATCTTCATCATTAAGTAAGGACAATTTTGTAAATATTGCTACAAGATAAGGGGTACTTTTATCGTCTGTTTAAAGGGTAAAGTTGAAATTTTAGCTAAAAGACAATGGCCCTCTACAAATAAAATTCGAAGACACTGATTTCCTAAATGTCATTGTACTTTTGTAAATATTTCAAATTTACGCATGCTTAGTGGTTAAGTTACCGATTAAAATACTTTTTTAAACGAAAAGTAATCATCTTTTTTATAAAGACACCCATCACAGCCCCTTCTAACTTAACCTTTGTATTTTGACGGGTTGTTAACTCTAGACAACCTTATCACTAAGGGATAATCCAAACTTCACAACCCTTCACATTACAAAGGTTAAATATAGAGAGAGTAGTGAATGGTGGATTTACTAATTTTGTAGTTTATTTTTTAAAAAAGTCACTTTTTGTGGTAACGTAATCTTTCAACTTTACCCTTTTTGAAAATGACAAAGTACCCCATGTCTTGTAGTAATATTAATAAAATTTCCCTTTCATAATGATGTAGATATCAGAAAAGGTAACTTTTTTAAAAAAAATAGACTACAAATTTAGTAAATCCACCCTTGACAACTCTCTCTATCTTTAACCTTTGTAATTTGAAGGGTCATGAAGTTTATATTATCCCTTAGTGAAATTTGCCCTTGCTTCATGGATAAGTTACCCATGAAAATAAATTTTTAACCAAAAGTAATGATTTTTTGGTAAACACATACCCATCACAACCCATTCTAAATTTAACATTGCATTTTGAGGGGTTGTTAACTATAGACAAACCCTATTAGTAAGGGATAATCTAAACTTCACAACCCTTCAAATTACGAAGGTTAAAGATAGCGAGAGTTGTGAAGGGTGGATTAACTAATATTGTAATCTATTTTTTTAAAATAATTACTTGTAGTGATGTCTTCATCATTAAGTAAGGGTAATTTTGTAAATATTACTACAAGACAATGGGTACATTTGTCCTCTCCAAAAAGGGTAGAGTTGAAATTTTAACTAAAAGACAAGGGCACTACAAATAAAATTCCAGAACTCTACTTTTCAAAATGCCATTATACTTTTGTAAAAATTTCAAATTTTCCATTGCTTTATCGTTAAGTAACCGAGTAAAATAATTTTTTAAACAATGATCTTTTTGATAAACATACACATCACAAGTAAGGGTAATTTACTACAGTTAAAAATAGAGATAATTGTGAATGGTGGATTTAAAAAAGTTTTTTTTTGTGATATCTTCATGATTAAGTAAGGCCAATTTTGTAAATATTACTACAAGACAAGGGGTACGTACTTTTATCGTATCTTTAAAGGGTAAAGTTGAAATTTTAACTAAAAGACAATGGCACTCTACAAATAAAATTCGAAGACACTGACTTCCAAAATGCTATTGTACTTTTTGTAAAAATTTCAAATTTGCGCTCTCTTAATAATTAAGTTACCTATTAAAATAATTTTTTAAACAAAAAGTAATCATCTTTTTTATAAACACACCCATCACAGCCCCTTCTGACTTAACCTTTGTATTTTGACAGGTTGTTAACTCTAGACAACCTTATCACTACGGGATAATCTAAATTTCACAACCTTTCAAATTACAAAGGTTCAAGATAGAGAGAGTTGTGAAGGATGGAATTACTAATTTTGTATTTTTTTTAAAAAAAAATTACTTTTTTTGAAATTTTCCTCATTAAGTAAGAAAATATTTGTAAATATTACTACAAGACAAGGAGTACTTTTGTCCTCTCCATGAAGAGTAAAGTTGAAATTTTTACTAAAAGACAATGGCACTCTACGAATAAAATTCGTGGACCTAAACTTCCAAAATGTTATTGTACTTTTGTAAAAAATTGAAATTTATCCTTGCTGAATGTTTAAGTTACCTATTAAAATAATTTTTTTAAAAATAATGACGTTATTGATAAACACACCCATCACTATGGGATAATCTAAAATTCACAACCCTTCAATTGAAAAGGTTAAAAAAAGGGAGAGTGTTGAAGGGTGGATTAACTAATTTTGTAGTCAATTTTTTAAAAAAAGTTACTTTTTGTGATATCTTCATCATAAAGTAAGGGCAATTTTGTATATATTACTACAAGATAAGGGGTAATTTTGTCATCTCCATAGAAGGCAAAAGTTGACATTTTTACTCAAAGACAAAGGCACTCTACAAAAAAATTACAAGACACTTACTACAAAAACACCATTGTACGTTTGTAAAAATTTTAAATTTGTGCTTGCCTAATTATTTAGTTACCTTTTAAAATAAATTTTTAAAAAAAAGTTATGATATGTTTTAAAAACACACCCATCATAATCCCTTATAGTTTTAGCCTTTTTATTTTGAGGGATTGTTAACTCAAGACAAAGCCTATCACTAAGAGATAATCTAAACTTCACAACCATTCAAATTGCAAAGGTTAAGGATAGAGAAAGTTGTGACGGGTGGATCTACTAATTTTCTAGTCTGTTTTTTTTTTAAAAATTACATTTTGTGATATCTGCATCATTAAGTAAGGACTATTTTGTAGATATTATTACAAGACAAGGGGTACTTATATCATCTCCATAAAGAGTAAAGTTGAAATTTTTATTAAAAGACAAAGGCACTCTATAAATAAAATTTCAAGACTCTAACTTACAAAATGCCATTGTACTTTCGTAAAAATTTCAAATTTACGCTTGATTAAGGGTTATGTCACCTATTAAAATAATTGTTTTTAAAAAGTAATGATCTTTTTGATAAACTCACCCATCACTACCTTTTTTACCTTTAACCTTTGTATTTTGAGGGGTTGTTAACTCTAGACATATAACTAAGGGATAATGTAAACTTCACAATCCTTCAAATTACAAGGGTTAAAGAGAGAGAGAGAGAGAGAGAGAGAGAGAGAGAGAGAGAGTAGGTAGTAGGTA
>NW_006497891.1:2676224-2709175 GCF_000471905.2 Amborella trichopoda
GGGTGGATTTACTAATTTTATAGTTTATGTTTTTAACAAAGTTACTTTTGTGATCTCTTCATCATTAAGTAAGGGCAATTTTATAAATATTACTACAAGACAAGGGATACTTTTATCATCTTTATCATCTCTTTAAAGGGTAAAGTTGAAATTTTTATTAAAAGACAAGGGCCCTCTACAAACAAAACTTCAGAACACTAACTTCCAAAATGCCTTTATACTTTTGTAAAAATCTTTGCGGTACAAAAGCTCCACCACTACTTGCTCGGTCATGAAGTAAAACTTATATCAAAAGCAGATCTTGTAAAGTTTCTTATGATACGCCCATGCTTGTCGGGGCGCCTTGCTAAGTGGGCATTATTGCTGATGGAATTCGACATCACATACGTACCACAAAAGGCCGTCAAGGGTCAAGCCCTGGCTGATTTTCTCGCAGCACATCCTACACCGGCAGGATCTCCTTTATCACGTGACCTCCCTGGTGAAGAAGTGTTCTGTGCAGAACTTGCTGACGCTTAGGAGATGTACTTAGACGGAGCCTTCCAATCTTATTGCAGAGGCGCTGGACTGCTATTCATGACTCTGAAAGGAGGAGTGCTGCCTTAATCCTTCTCTTTCATTGAAGCTGGTTCCCATAATGAGGCAGAATATCATACCCTTATAATTGGGTTGGAGATAGCCTTTGATCTAGATTTGGAGCAGCTCAAAATCTATGGCGACTCTGAACTGGTGATACGACAGCTCAAAGGGATCTATGACATGAGAAAGGACACTCTCAAGCCTTACCACGATACTACAAAGTCGTATATGGCTCAGTTTGATGATGTATCCTTGAATCACATTCCCAAGAGGTTAAACTCGCAGGCCGATGCACTGGCAAAACTCAGGGCTACAATTCAATTGTCCTCACCAGGGCCCACACCTATTTGGGTGGCAGAGTTGAGACACATTGAACTGAGAACCGAGTAGACGCGGATGATGAGAGAAATCTCTTCCCCGAGTACCCACCTTATCCATTTGGAGCACTTCTATCAACTAAAGAAGTTATTAAAACCGAATATGAAATGGCACGGAGTCAATGAGCTAAGGTTCAAAAACGAAACCGGAGTTCTTTGACCCAATATGTACGAAAGTTGAGCAGGTAGAAGATTGGAGAGAGCCCATCAGTAATTTTATAAAGCACGGTAGACTTCTTGAAGATCATGCAGAGCACAATAGTGTGCGTCAAATGTCTACCAAGTACACCCTCCTTGAAGGAGATGCTCTCTTCAGACGGTCTTTTGACAGTATCCTTTTTTGATATGTAGACGAGCAAGAAGCAAATAAGGTGCTGGAAGAAGTACACTCAGGCATCTATGGATTGACCAGTCCGGCCCTAAACTCTATGAACGGATACGCAGGTTCGAGTATTATTGGCCTTCGATGACTATTGATTCCTTAAACTATGCCAAGAAGTGCCAGGTGTGCCAAATGCATTCGAGCCACATTCATTAGCCTCTAAGCCCTTACACCCTACAATGGCATCATGGCCCTTTTCATAATGGGGTATGGACATTGTAGGACCTATTGACCCTCCTTCTCCAAATGGGCTGAGGCGGTCCCACTCGAGCAAGTTCCTGGGGCTACGGTGGCCAACTTCATTCATCATCACATCATATACCGGTTTGGAGTACCTGACCGGTTTATATCTGACAATGGCCCTCAGTTCAGAAGTCATCACATTGATTGCTTGGTTAACCAGTTCAGTTTCAAGTTGAACTACTCAACTATGTAATACCCTTGGACGAACGGTCTAGTTGAGGCTTTCAATAAAACCCTATGCAGTGTTTTAAGGAAGTCAGTATTGAAAACGAAAAAGAATTGGCATGAGAAGCTTCCTGAAGAGTTGTGGGCCTATCTCACTACCACACGTAATGCCTCTGATTTCACTCCTTATTCCTTGCTTTATGGGGGTGAAGTAGTCTTGCCTCTTGAAATTCAACTTCCTTCGTTGCATGTCGCCATACATCAAGGACTCACCGAAGATGAGAGAGTCACGCTTCGTTATCAAGAATTAGATGCGCTCGACGAAAATAGGTTAGAAGCTCAACAGAACCTAGAGGTTAACCAGGGGAGAATGAAAATGGCCTATGACAAGTCAGTCAAAGTCCGCTCATTCACTCGTGGGGATTTGGTTCTAGCTGTCAAAAGGCTGATCATTTTGCATGGGCAACGCAAAGGGAAGTTTGAACCTAAATTGGAAGGTCCCTTCATGGTCAAGAAAGTCTCACCAAATGGGGCTTACATACTGGCACATCTCGATGGAGAGGAGGCAATGCCCCCCATCAATGGGCGATACCTAAAGAAGTACTATCCTTGATACACTCTCAAATTCAATATTCAGCAAAAAGGAAGCAAGAATAAGAAACAAAAAGAGAGCAAAAAGAGGGAAAGAAAAAGAAGCAAGGCAGTCAAAACAAAGTTTAATTGCATTAGGAGTTACAAGCCAAAAAGCCTATTATTAGGGAGGTTACAAATCTATCATGTCGTACTGCTCTCTCATCAGAAGAAAAGAGAGTAGCTATGTCGGAATGTCGCTCTTGCATCTAAAGAAAAGAAGACTATTGACCCCAAGCGTCGCTCTTGCATCTGAGGAAAAGAAGACAGTTGACCCAGCGTTGCTCTTGCATCTAAGGAAAATAGGATGGTTACCAGCCAAAAAGCCACTCCTGCATTAGAAGGGTAGTAGGGTAGATCGAGTTTATCAAACATACAAATCAAACCCTTCTGGAAAGGATCTGGCCTATGATGGAGAGCACGTCCTCTTCACAGTGAGCACCCTTCCACAGAACAACATGGGGTTCACTATTGTGCTGGAGGACTTGGCTTCCAACAGACATCCTAAGCCCGCCCTTACAATTGAACACCACCCGTGGCCTACCCGAGTCATCTCTGTGCTTGATCATCGCCACGCACAACTCAGCGTCATGCATGATCATCGTCGCGCACGACTTAACGCACTACATGATCATTATCCGACATGATTCAGTGTCGTGCGTGATCATCGTCGCGTATGACTTAGCGTCGCGCGTGACCATCGCTGCGTATGACTCGGCGCTGTGCACAGCAATTGTTGTGTGCAACTCATCACCAAGCATGACCACAGCCGGGTATGACTTACCGCTATCCATGAAATGATCTCCGAGTGGGTGTGGGGGCCTGCCGCTCATGATGAGCATCGTGTGCAACATATCACCTCGTGTGTTGGCCTGTTACCGATCGGATGCCCTATGACCCTTCGTCTCCCCAGCGACTATTCAATTCCTTGAAACCTTTCGATCCCCGTGCCCCTTTGGTTATTCGTGCCCCTTCGAATACCGGTGACCTTTCAACTCCCCAAGACTCCTCGTTTCCCTAGCAACCATCCACCTTCCCCGAGACCCTTCATCTCCCCCAGCGACTATTCGCTGCTCGGCAACCTTCTGACTTCTAACTGAAAAAACCTCTCCACTCGCTGAAAGCCCACTGGCGGACCTTTCCCGTTCCTCCACAAAACCAGAAAATCCCTGAAACGCTGGGGGAAGATCACTGGCAGCTCCTACTGTAACATGGACCCCTTTTCCCTTCTCGGATACTCCAAAACTACCACATGAATCCCTACGTTGGCCGGCAGACTGCTTGCTTCCCTCAACTTTGGCAACAGTGAGCCCTGAAAATCCCTTGTGTGACCATGCAGATGTTCTCTCTGCCTAGCCGGCGCTTTCTCTTTCTTGTTAGAATTCTTGCCGGACTTGCATCAACCACCTATGAGCTCTGTGTTCTTGCCAGAGTCCCTTAGCCGGGAAGCCTCTCTCTCACTGCTTAAAACTTACTGACGCTTAACATTCGGTAAAATGGTGGAAGAGGGGGGTTTACCCCCTTATATAGGCAGAACTTCTTCAAAGTACCCCTCATAAACTGAGAATACCAGTCAAGTCCCTAAAGGCCAAACGGCAATGGGTTGGACTAGGTCAAGCTCAGACCCTAGGCCCGAACAGAGGTTTAAACGCCATGCACGCAGCACCAAGAGTCAAATGGACCAGGACCGGGTCGGGCTCAAGCCCGAGGCCCGAACATAAGTCACCGTCGTCTGTGTAACTTGTGACCAACACCATCTATGTAACTTGTGACCAACGACGTCTGTGTAACTTGTGGTCAGCATCGTCTGTGTAACTTGTGACTAGCGCCGTCTGTATAACTTGTGACCAATGCTGAGCGTCGTCTGCTTAATTTGTGCCCAGCACCACACGTGTGTCATCTGTGTGACTGGTGCCTAGCGCCATTCAGGACCAACATCGTATGTGTTACACTCCCCATGCTAATGTCGTGCATGTGCTACCACCCTGTGTGCCCTTATGCTAGGCCTTGTTAGTGCCGTGTGTGTTCTACCACTATCCCCAATGGAGTTATACCTGTGCCCTAGCCCGTCATTCCCAGTGGAGTTAGGTGTATGCCAAAAAGAGTCATGCTTACCTTTTCAATCCCCAGTGGGTCTATTTCACACCGAGTCATTATCCTCACTTAGACCCTTTCCCATCTTATCCCCAAGGAGTTGGGTTACCTTCCATAAGCCTATTCTTCATAGTGTCTTATCTTTCACCCCAGGGAGTCACACTTGCCCCTTAATCCCCAGTGAAGTCTGCTTCCATTTGCCATCCCTTGCCGGGTCACTATCTAAGCCCTTTGCTTGTGTATAGTATTTAACTATTTTATCCTCAGGGAGTCAGATTGTCATACATGCTTCTATTCCCCATGGACCTTCACCTATATGGAGACGCACACAATGGTTCGTGCTGCATGACCTTAAACTGCACAGCCACAGTCTAAATGTATGACCCTAAACTGCATGGTCCAAATTATACGACCTTAAACTATAGCGAAAGTATAGTTTCACGACCTTAAACTGTATGGTCTTAATTGCATGACTTTAAACTACATAGCCACGATCCAAGCTATATGACCTTAAACCATAGTGCACATCCTGTCTACATGACATTAAAAGGCTTACCACCATGGTCCGAACTATGTGATCTTAAACTGTAGCAGAGGTCTAGTTGCACGACCTAAACTGCACGGTTCTGGCTGCATGACTTTAAATTGCATAGCCACAATCCAAGCTATATGATCTTAAACTATAGTGCACATCCTAAGTGCATGACGTTAAACTACTTTGCCTAGGTCCAGAAGGCATGACCTTAAACACGCCCCCACTCAAACGCACATGCCCCTTGATGTGTGTCTTCACGCACGTCTTTCCTAACCGGCCCATCCACGTGTGCAGGCATCACCTACATTAATTCCCCAATAAATACCATTCATCATTCCCTATTGAGTCTCATCCGCGCTCACCAATGGTGAGACATTCCATCATCCATACCTGTCGTCAGCTAGTGGTTCACCTCTTTCCACCTTCCATCCATGCGTCATGCATCCCTTATAGACAGCCTCGTTCCATCTCCCCAAAGTGAGTCAAACCATTATCATACTCACTCCATGGCCTCCACAAACTGACATTCATCGCTATCATGGTCTAGCTGTATGACCCTAAACTGTAGTTCACGTCCTGGCCGCATGACATTAAAAGGCTTCGCACAAGTCTAGAAGGTATGAACCTAAACACGCCTTCATAAAAAAAAAGAGAATAACAGGCATGGTGTATACTTGGACAAGGGAACACTATGAGTAAAAATGACGGACGGGCATGGTCACGAAACCATGAGTAAAAGAGTTCCGTAAAATAAAAACTCGGCACGGTGAAAACCCCAAAGGGCCCCGTGCGTAAAAATGGAAGAATAAGGGTGGACATGGCCAAAAGGTCATGGGTAAAAGAGCCCAAAATAAAAGGAAGTTGGTGAAAATCATTTCTACGACGCCACTTCCCTAGTCCAAGTGAAAATCCATAAAGGACGCTTAGATCAATAAGCAGATTGATGCAGCACACGCCTCATAGGCGACTTCAGCCAACATTCAAGAGAAAATCCTTGGTGTCGGAATACCCTGATACCAAGGTCCAAAAAGATGAGCATCAAGGAAATATTTTGACAGCGTAAGTCCATTCTCAAAAAGACTTGAAAAACAAAAGACTCGCCAAGAAGGCAGGACAAGTCTCAAGAAGAAGAGCACCATTCCCAGGAGGTCACTAACGCACTTCAAGATGCTGAAGGTGCCCCAAGAAAGCCTAGTCAGCCAGACCTTTGACTTGTTATGGAGCAACAGGATTGAGCCCCCAGGGGTAGCCTCGGAAGAAGATGAGAGGTATTCTAATTGTCGAAACTGCTAGCAGTAAGCAGGGTTGTGCCCATAGCTGGTCACCTCAATAAACTAAGGTACCCTACCCGCCAAGAAAAATCTGGTGCGAAAAGCAGACGGCAGCCAACAGAAGGCCCTTCAGCAGACCATCTAGAACAAACAACAAAACAAAGAAACCCAGACTATATTCGAAAATGCCCTTAAGCATGGCACTTGACCGCCATATGGGCCTGATTCTGACCAACGAGGTCCGTACAAAATCCTTAGCAGCAAAAATCACAAAATAGTACCTTGAGGGTGAGGACTTCATCAGGATCCCTCAAAAAAGTCTCTTCTCCCCCGAAGTCTCCACGAATGGACATGTACATTGCATCCAAACGTCTAATCATCCCAGTTACAGCATTGTGTGGATATCTCCTCGACATTCACATGGTCCTATTACTAGAAAGAAAAAAGTAACAAAGCTGAGGAAATTTTTCGAATGTTGTTCTTCTCGCTTCTCTTGAAGCACAATATTTTGTGGGGCAAGTTGTTTAAACACATTTTTCAACACCTTGGGTCCCCGATGCGGAACAAAAGAGAATCGGGTCAATAAAGCCCTGACATATAGTGGAATTCCTTACAGTCCCAGAATTTCCCTATAACGGGTAAAATCTTCCTAAGCACTCCAAAAGGCTACTTGCCAAGTTTCGTCGCAATACGGCATGTCCAAGGCCGCCCAGACAAAGAAAAAATTTTGGAAAACTCAATCTCTCGCACCCTAAAACCGACCCCGTAACTAGAACTCTATTTTCGGTACGTCAAATAGCTATGAGACCACCGTCATTGGATCTGACATGATCGAAAACACTTAGGTGTCAAGTTTCGGCTTAAACAGACATTCTAGGACAAAGTTATGGGTAAAACATTAAAAAGGTGCAGGCCACACGTTATTCCTGTGCGGCCTCTCTACACCAATCTCCATTAAAGGAGACTGGTTCTTACAATCACGATTAGCAACTTTGAAGACTCGTATCTCACTCTTCCTGAGTCGGATCGCTCTCAAATTTTGCGAGCATGATCATCTCGTCAAGACGAGTGCTTTGAAATGTGGCACAACCCATGATGATGCTCGAGCAAGGAGAAAAACTAGAGATAATTTGGAAATTCGTGAAGATAGTTGCAGGAAATTGAGCAATAGCACTACTCACTCGAGCGGTCATATCAGGATACTCGCACAATGGATTAACACGAGACTAGTTCCATTGCATGCGTATTGTCGGAGGCTATGTCTGGTTTGAACTTCGTACATGATGAACGGTCGGATTTCACATACAAAGCTGTTAAAGTTACTGTAAATTTCAATTGTCGAAATTTAAGATTCGAGCATGAAATCGAGCTGCGTTTGTTACAACATGATCATGACGGCATGCTCAGTGCAATTTAGCAAAAAAACCAAATAAAAACATCAAGAAATAAGCACACTATCGATTAGAAGTTTTCAAGATCTATACAAATTTCGAGTCGCATGATCATGACCTAAAAATGCGATCTGCAGCTCAAAGTTGGTATCAAATCGATCGTCATGCCGAGCCCAACAAGAAAGTAATCATCTTTTGGCCAAAAGGGTGTCAGAGAAACCCCGAATAATCCATGGAAGATCACGCACATTCTAGAGCAATAGTAGGGACCATTTTGGAATTTCATGTATTGTTGAACAAGGGCAAAACAATCATTTTGTACTCATTTTTAGATTTTATTTTAATTCAATTAAATTTTTATTATCATCAATTAGGCTAGATTTTTGCCATCCACCCATGTTTGGGCCCAATTCTATAAATACATGTTAAAACCTAATTGTAAAATGATCCCTCAGCTTTCAATCTCATGAATAAAATTTGAGAGTTTCACATTGAAATTGTAGGTACGTCTTGGAGAGATAGTGGAGAGAGAAAAAAAATTTTGATACCTTTTGGTGAAGATAACTTTCTCTTTCCTTATCTCTTCTCTCTCTTTCTCTCTCCTCTTCGCTTATCTCTCTTTCTCTCTCCTCCTCTCTTCTCTCTCTTTCTCTCTCCTCCTCTCTTATCTCTCTTTCAATCTCCTCCCTTATCTCTCTTTCTCTCACCCCTCTTCTCTTTCTCTCTCCTCCTCCCTTCTCTCTTTCTCTCTCCTCTCTCTTTCTCTCTCCTCTGCTTTTTTTTCTCCTCCTCTTCTTTCTTTATCTCCCCTCTTTTTTGTCTCTCTATCTTTCTTTCTCTCTGATCTTTCCCTTCTCTCTTCTCTCCAATCATGCATGGCGGTGTCCATTGCCGAGCATAACATTCTCTTTCTTCTCTTAATCTCCTATAATATACACAGTGAGCCGAGGCCTTAACCCGAGTGGCGGGTTGGGCTTATGTCTAAGTTACACTTTCTCTTTCCCTTTATCATGGATGGCAAAACCTCATCGGCGTCCATGTCTTCTTCTCCTTTCTCTTTCCTCTATCATGGATGGTGGAACCTCATCGTCATCCTTGTTTTCTTCTCCTTTCTCTCTCCTTTGTCATGGATGGTGGAACCTCATTGCCGTCCATGTTTTCTCTCTCCTATCTCTTTACCTCTGTCATGAATAGTGGACCGTCATCATCGTCCATGTTTTCTTCTCCTTTCTCTCTCCTCTGTCATGAATAGTGTAACCTCATCGTCATCCATATTTTCTCTCTCCTATGTCATGGACGGTAGAGCCCCATCGTCATCCATGTTTTCTTCTCCTTTCTCTCTCTTTTGTCATGGATGGTGGAACTACATCGCCGTCCCTGTTTTCTTCTCCTCTCTGTCTCCTCTGTCATGGATGGCGAAACCTCATCGCCGTCCATATTTTCTTCTCCTTTCTCTCTCCTTTGTCATGGATGGCAGAACCTCATCGCTGCCCATGTTTTATTCTCCTTTTTCTCTCTTTTGTCATGGATGACGGAACCCCATTATCGTCCACGTTTTCTTATCACTTTTTTCTCTTCTATCATGGACGATGAAACCTCATCGCCATCTATGTTTTCTCTCTCCTCTGTCATGGATGGCAAAACTCCATCGCCGCCCATGCTTTCTCTCTCTTCTCATTCTCTGACACGAATGACGAAACCTAATTGTCGTCTATGCTCCTGTCTTTCCTCTCTCTCTCTCTCATGTCATGGGTGGCGGAACCTCTTCGCCATCTATGCTTCCCTCCCTTTCTCTCTCCCCTGTCATGGATAGTGGGATCCCATCGTTGCTCATGTTTCTCTTCCCTCATCTCTCTCTTCCTTCTCTCTCATCCTTCTTTCTTCTCTCTCCTTTCTCCACTTTCTCACTTCTCTTCTTCTCTTCCTCTCTTCTTACTCTCTCTCCGTTCCTTTCTTCTACCCTCTTATTCTCTTTTCTCTTCTTCTTCTCTCTTCTCCACTCTTCTAATCCCTTGTTCACTTCTTTTACTCTCTCTAATGTCCTCTCTCTCAATCTCTTATTCATGTCTCTCTCCTCTCTTCTCTTCTTCTTTTTCTTCTTCTTTCTCTTTCTTTCTTCTCTCTTATATCTCCTTTTTTCTTCTCCTTTCTTTTCCTTCTCTTTTTCTCTCTCATTTGACCAAGGGAGACTAAGATTAGCGCTGTTATGGTAGTCCCATCGTTGAGCAATATTGCCGTCGTGCAGGTCTGAGTTACCGTGCCTGTCTTATTGCCACGATAGGCTAGCCATTGTGCCAAGCTGGTTGGTGTTGGTCTTATCGTCGAGTAGTATTGCCGCCATGCCGGTTTAAGTTACCGTGCCCATCTTGCAACCACACTAGGTCAATCACCTACTGGTCTAGCTACTGTGTTAGTCTAGCCACCTCGTCAAATTTCTCTTTCTCCTCTTCTCTTCCCTCTATTCTATTTCTCCCTTCTCCTCTTATCACCCCGATCTTCATCTCATTCCTTCTCTTTCTTCCTTGAATGCGCACGCCCATGTGCCTTCTCCCAAAGACAAGGTGGGGTCCCTCGGCCCACTTGTCTTGTAAATTAACCGTGTATGTGTGTGATTATAAAAACAGGAGAGTACAAGCCAAGGGAGGCCATTCCAAACCAGTTGTAGGACTGTGGGGCTTTCCGACGTGATCTAAGAGGGCACCCATGCTAGTCAGCCCGAACGAGTCACGGACCCAGGTGAGGTGTGTCCTGCCTCACATTAAAATTCATCTTTCATCGGTTGGTATACCTGCACTTGTTTTATAACAAGGTCTCCGAGAGAATTATCTCAAGTCCCAGGTTCCCCTAAAACCCAAGACACGTGCCACCAGGTCATCCCGACCCAAAAGACAAGATCGAAGCACCTCACCAACCCCAAAGAAGAAGGTGGATCAATAGGACCTACAATGTCCATGCCCCACTAAGCAAAAGGCCAAGGTAGCATTGTTGGGTGAAGAGGTTCAGGAGCTTGGTGATGAATTGACATGCTAGACAAATCTTTGCAAACATAAGGGAGTCAGTATTCATAGTAGGCCAGTAATAGCCTATCCTAATGATCTTGTTGTAAAGCTTAGGACCCGACTGACGCATCCCACAGACCCCAGCATGAACTTCTTTGAGCACGTGGTTTACTTCTTTTTTATCGATGCATCTAAACAGCATATAATTGTAGGAGATTCAAAACAAGATATCATGACACACGTATCTTGTAGCTGATCTTCGGATCTTATTGCGCTCAACAGAGTCTTCGGGAAGCCGATTATGTTGCAAATATTCTTTGATGGGAATGTTCCAATCTGTTACTGGCTCTACTTCTACACATATATGATCTGGCAATTCTGAATCTTCCTCACTTTCTTCCTCTTTTTCTACAGTCATGGGAGATTCTAGAGGGTTGCATGAGATTTGTGCATTCTTCTCATCTTCAATGACTGCCCCGAACGGGTAAGGAGGTCATTCTTTCAACAATTGCTCCTTGCCTTCATTGTTGAATTTCTTAACGATCTCAACACATCTTCATTCAGCTACCCATATTATTGTGGGCTCTTTTAGTGATCTTTGAGTTGCTGCCCCTAACTTAGCAAGTGCGTGGGCTTGTGCATTAAGCCTTCGAGGCACATGTTCAATAGTAACCTCTTCAAATTCAGCTATCAACGAATTGGCAGTATTGAAGAAAGGCTTGAGGTTTTCCTTCCTTACATCATATACCCCTTTGAGTTGCCGGATCACCAACTTTGAATCTCCGTGGATGCTCAAGCATTTCAAGTTCATGTGGGAAGCAATCTCCAAGGCTTTGATTAACACTTGATATTCTGCTTCATTATGTGACTCTATCTCCATGAGAGAGAAGGACAGAGGGACACGGCCACCATGAGGGGTAGAGAATACTACTCCGGCATCACCTTTCTTGGATTGGATTGCCTCGTCAAAATGTATCTTCTAGTGGCATGAGACTTCAGCGTGAAATACTTCTTCATCTGACAAATCATTGATTAAGGGAGTACCAGGTGATAGAGGGTGTGCAACCAAGAAATCTGCAATGGCTTGACCTTTGATGGCTTTTTGTGGCACATATGTGATGTCAAACTCCATGAGGAGTAGTGACCATTTTGCAAGTCGGCCTAACAGGAAAGGGCGCAACAAGAGAAATTTGATAGGATCTGCTCGAGAGATGAGCTAAACCAGATGTACAAGCAAATAGTGTCGAAGCTTCTGTACTGTGAAGATGAGGGCTAAACACATCTTCTTTATCAAGGAGTAATTCTCTTCAGTCCCTTGCATCCTTCGACTCACGTAATATAGAGCCATTTCTTTCCCCTCATCACTGTTTTGAGCAAGCAGAGCTCCAAGTGATTCATCCAATGCAAACACAAATAGAATAAGGCATCTCCCCAAAATTGGTGCAAAAAGAACCGGGGGATTAAGAAAATAGCTTTTGATGTCTTCAAAAGTTGTTTGACACGCCTCGTCCCATTCGAAAGGCACGCCCTTCTTCAAGAGACGAAAGAAAGGTTGGCATCGTCCTGAAAGGTCAGAGATGAACCTCCATATATAAGCAAGCTAGCCTTGAAGAGATCAGAGCTCTCACAGATTGTTTGGTGGTGGCATCTCTTAAATGGCTTTAATCTTGACAGGTTCAATCTCCAGGCCTCGATAACTTACAATAAATATCAAGAATTTTCCAGATCATACACCGCAAGCACACTTCAAGGGGTTCATTTTGAGCTGATGGGGACGAAGTCTCTCAAAGACTTTTTCCAAATTTCTAATGTGATTGCTTCTTTTGTCAGATTTTACTATGAGGTCATCTACATAGCATTCCACTTCTTCGTGGAGCATCCCTTTGAAGACAGTGGTCATAGCCTTTTGATATGTGGGTTTGGCATTTTTTAGGCCAAAAGGCATCACTATGTAACAAAAGACTCCATTAAGAGTTAAGAAAGCAGTGGGCTCTTCATCTTCTGGAGCCATCCTTATTTAGTTATACCCTGAATAACCATCCATGAAAGAGAATGTTTAGCAGCTGGCAGTCGAATCTATCAGTAACTCTGTGAAAGAGAGTGGGAAATCATCTTTGGGACAAGTCATATTTAAGTCACAAGAGTCAATACAAACCTTGACATGCCCACTCTTCTTCTTAACTGGTACAACATTAGCCAGCCATTTCGGGTATTTGACTTCTCAAATAAAGCTTGTCCACTCCTGGTTCGATCTGGATTTCCAAATAAGCTCTGAACCTCCTCGATTTCTGCTTGATGGGCTTGGAAGATGGGATAATTCCCAATCTATGAAGTGCAACTTGAGGATCCAGGCCCCCAGCATTTCTTCATAATGCCAAGCAAATACATCTCGATTGGCTCGCAAAAATTCAGTATACTCCTTCTTTTCTTCAGGGGCCATAATGGCTGAGATAAAAGTGGGACTTGGGTTAGTTTCATCACTCAAATTCACTTCTTTTAAGTCATCATCTGTGGCTTGACCACCAACTTCCAAGACTTCTAGAGCCTCTCCTATCTCTTCTTCACTGAGGGGTATAGAGTTAATAGTTCGCCCATGCATTTCAAGCACATTAATTGCTTGCTCTACAGATGGCAGTTCTTCTTTTGGCTCTTTGGCTCCAAAACTCTTAGGCTTCTGAAGAGTCCGGGCAACTTTTGTTACCATTTGTGGTTCATGGGCAGTGACCTCTTCAGAAATAGATTCCAGGGGAGATGGTGACAGTTCATGCAACTATTTCAGGTCATTTTCCATCACTTGTATCCCCAGTGTGAATAAGGAGAGAGCAGTTTGTGACCTAGGTCCGTAGATACCAAAATGCATGTGGACTACGGAAGCCGTAGGTCAATAAGCCCTAGTCCAGAAGTGAAATTTTCGACAAGCTCAAATTGGCCCAAGAATATTCAATATCATGTCTAAAGGAGCTCTTAAGAATACCTGCCAAGTTTTGTCGCAATCCGATGAGTTTAAGGTAGTGAAGACGATAAAATAGTTTTGGAAATTCTGCCTTCATCATGCTTAAAATGGACTCCAAACTAAAGCACCATTATCAATGCTTCACATGGTCTCCATACCATCTCCATTGGATTCAAAATTTTGAAAACCTCCGGGTACCAATTTTCGGTGTATTTGGACACTTCTAGAGCAAGTTATGGCAACATTACCTAAAATGGGTAGGTCGTACACTATTACGGTGCACCCTCAGTAAACCAGTTCCATTAATGAAAACTGTGGTTCTCAATTTTCAGGGAAAACTTCACATGATTGTATCTTCCTCAACTCGAGTTGGATCGAGCCTAAACTTTATGAGCATGTTCGTCCCGTCGACCCGGTCGTTTGGATATGTGGTACACACAATGGCACCGCCCGAGGCGAGAGAAATCGAAGAGAAAAGTTCGCCGGAAACTTCCAAAAGTAGCAGAAATTATCCAGCAACTCTCCTTGATAAAACGGCCATATCACAACGCTTGTCGGATCGACCTCAAACTAGACCCATTACGAGCGTAAGGTTGGAGGCTTCATTTGAACCGAACCTCGCACATGATAGAAATTTTGACAGTCTCAAAATGGCTCCAAAATTAGTCAAGATATTCATCAGTACTTCAAAAGGCCATTTGCAAAGTTTCATCACAATCAGACATTTCTAAGGCAATGATCACAAAGAAACAATTTTGGAAAATTTGATCTCTAGCACCCTGAAATGGACCACGCAACTAGATCTATATTTTTGGTGCGGAAAATTACTGTAGGACCACCGCCATTGGATTTGACAGGGTCAAAAACCCCTATGGATCAATTTTTGGATTAGTCAGACACTTCAAGACAAAGTTATGGGTAAAATACCACACACTATTCCCGTGTGGCCACCTTACACCAAAACACCATTAAAGGTGGTTGTTTTTACAGTGATGGATAGTGACTTTCGGGGCCCATATGTCACTCTTTCGGAGTCCGATCGTGCTCAAATTTTGTGAGTGTGTTCGTCTCGTCAAGATGAGCGATTCGATATGTGGTACGCCCCGTGACGATGTCCAGCATGCTCAGTGTGATTCAGCAAAGAAAATGAAGAAAAGCATCAAAAAACGAGCACACTATCGATTCAAAATTTTCAAGATTCATTCAAAATTCAAGTCTCATGATCGTGGCTTAAAAACATGATCCATGGCTCAAAATTGGTAGCAAATCGATCGCCATGCCGAGACCTACAAGAAAATAATCATCTTTCAATCAAATGAGCATCAGAACAACCCCAGATCAGTTATGGAAGATCACGTAAATTCTCGAGCAGCAGCAGGGACTGTTCTGAAATTCCACATATTGTTAGGCAGGGGCAAAACAATCTTTTTGCACCTATTTTTAGAATTTATTTTAATTCAATTAAATTGTAATTATCTACAATTTTAGGTAATTTTTGGGCGTCCACCCATGTTTGGGCCCAATTCTATATAAGCATGCAAAGTCAAATTGTAAAAAAACTTTGGATTCATTTCTTCAATCAATCAATAAAGAATTCATTTTTGCTTAAGCTCGTGGGTTCGTCTTGGTGAGAGAGAGAGGAGAGAGATGAAAAGGGTTGGTACACTTCAGTAAGGTAATTTCTCTCTGTTCCCCTCTTTCTCTCTCCTCCCCTCTTTTTTCATTTCTCTCTCCTCTATCTCATCTATATCTCCCTTTCTCTCTCTTCATCATCTATATCTCTCTTTCTCTCTCCTCTTTCTCATCTCTCTCTACCTTTCTCTCTCCTCTTTCTCATCTCTATCTCTCTTTCTCTCTCCCCTCTTTCTCATCTCTATCTCCCTTTCTCTCTCCTCTTTCTCATCTCTATCTCTCTTTCTCTCTTCTTCTCATCTTTATCTCTCTCCCCACTCTCCATCTAAACATAGTCGGTGATGCTAGCACCGACTGTGTCTTCTTTCTTCTCATCCTCTAAACACAGCCAGTGATACTAACGCTGACTGTATCTTCTCTCTTTCCTTTTCTTAAGCACAGCAGGCAAAGCTCAGTGCCAACTGTGTCTTCTCTCTCTTCTCTATCTAATACAATCGACTCGGTGAAGCCTAACGTCGACTACATCTTCTCTGTCTAATACAGTCGATGGAGCCAAGTGTTAACTACATCTTCTCTCTCTTTTCTGTCTAATACAGTCGGTGGAGCCTAGTGCTGACTGCATCTTCTCTCTCTTCTCTGTCTAATACAGTCAGTAAAGCCTAGCACCGACTGCATCTTCTCTCTCTTTTCTGACTAGTACAGCTGACAATGCCCAGCCCCAACTGTGCCTTCTCTCTCCTCTCTTCTTAAACACAACCGATGAAGCCTAACACTAACCGTGTCCTTTTTCTCTCCTCTTTCCAACCTAGTCGATGATGCCCAATGTCGATTGTGTCTTCTCTCTCCTCACTTTTTAAACACAGCCGATGAGGCCTAGCACCGACTGTGTCTATCTCTCTCTTCTCTTTTCAACCCAACCGGCAATGCCTAGTGCCGACTGTGTCTTTCCTTCTCTTCCTCCTCCAACACAGTCGGTGATGCCTAACGCTGACTGTGTCTTTCACCCTCTTTTCTCCTTCCTTCTCTCTTCTCTCACACTCGTCTCTTTCTTTCTTTCTCTTCCTCTCTTTCTTTCTCTTCTCTTTCTTATTCTCTTACTTCTTACTCTCTCTTTATGATTTTCATTCTTTCTGTTATTGTTTCGTTTGATTAAGAAGGGTTGAGATTAGCCTCTTATGGTAGTCTTATCGTCTAGCCGTAATGTCGTTGTGTCAGAATTACTGTGCCTGCTTTATTGCCACGACAGACTAACCATCGTGTCTAGCTAGTCAGTATCGGTATTGACGTCTAGTAGTAATCCTGTTGAGCTGGTTTGAGTTATTGAGCCCGTTTTACTACCACGTCAAGCCACCAACTTAGTCACTGAGTTGATCTCCGTGCCTGGTCAAGTTCTTCTTTCCCCCATCTTTCTTCTCTTGTTCTTTCCTTCTTCTTTTGAATGTACAAGCCTATGTACATTCACTCAAAAGGCTAAGTGAGGTCCACTGACCCACCTGTCTTATAGCCTTTGCCATATATGTGTGATTGTAGAAAACAAGAGAGTACAATCCAAGGGAGGTGATTCCAAACCAGTATTACTAGGGGGCTTTCTTCATTATCTAAGAGGGCTCCCACGTGAGCTAGCCCGACTAAATCTCGAACCCACCTTAAATTCCTCTTTCATCGGTCAGTTATATCTGCTCTTGTTCTCGAACGAGGTTCTCGAGAGAGCGATCTCAAAATTCCTGGTTCTCCCCTGAAAATCAAGACGCGCGTCGCCCAATCATACTGATCCAGAGGGTGAGATCGAGGCACTTAACCAGCTTGGCGACTCCACTAGGGACTTGCTACCCCTTAGTCAAATCGTTCTTGTTTAGCTAGTTTCTTTTTTTATTATCTGCTTTTATCTTTTAATACTTCACTTATGGCTTGCGGGTTCTGTAACCAATTCATCCGGATCGTGGATTTTCTTATCCCTGCATTCGCGAGTGTCCCTAGGGAACAAGTTCCTTCAACTTCGTACGTAACCATCCTTTTGAGGAAAGACCCCTTGTCTAGCTCCCAGGTCTTAACCTGGACCGGTGTGAGGTGGGACTTAAAAGTCCCTCACTCCCCATCTCCCCGCTCTAGCACCCTACATCGGCAGCACTTCTGTTGCCACACACAGCTTGTACCCAGCCACTGGCAAGTCACTTGCCCGTTGTATTCTCAAGGTATGCCGGAAGGCTGCCCAATACCTTTTTGCAAAAGGTAAGCAAGTTGTCATTGCTTCTATGGGTCATCGCAAGGCTACCCCTCACATTCCTGCACCACCAGGAGTCTCTATCCCTAGGGGCTCGACACATAGATAAGGAGGCGTTGTGGCCTCCACCTCTTATACACACCACAAGGCTCGTGGTTACCCACTCAAGTCACACCTCAGGGCAACCCTTCTGTTACGTGAAGTCCGTGTCTAGAATCGAACCTTCCAAGGCCAGGTCTTGCGCACGCTACTCATATGCATCCCATCGCTCGGGACAACGCCATTGCTACGCCAACCCGAGTATACAGGAGAAGACATCCTCGTCCTTCTACTCTACACACACAAGCGCACCTTGAGAGGGGTAGGCCTCCACCTATTCTCTTACAAACACCTACTCGCAGTTCTCGCCCTCTTAAGGCCAGACCACTTTCTCAAGCTTGGGCTGACCCCCAGGTCACCCGTGACCCTTCTTTACGAGACGCACAAGCGTCGCCGTCACAGACAACCCTCGCCCTCGACTCAAGCCTCCTCATGAGTCAACCCTGCTCTTGCCTGCTCCTACTTCTTCGAGCAAGCATCTTCAGCCTTGGTATTCAAAGACCTTCCCCAAGAGTACCATCTTAAACCAGCCCCATTATTTTGGTCGTATCTCTAGAGCCCATAAGAGAGTTCGAGGCAAAGCTTTGACGGAAGATCGAGTCCTTCATCCTCCTCGGCGCAAGATGACCCAGTCCTTGGCCCTCATCCCTTACCTCCCATCAAGTTCACAAGCCCTCAGATGCGACTAACGCTGACCTTCATAGAGAAACAGTCAGTGTAATGATTGTAAGAGAGCTGGCGACGCGCAGAAAGAGCGCATGACCAAATTCAAAGATATAGTGTGCGCGATGATGGAAAAGATTGATTGCATAGATGCCGCACGCCAATCAGCTAACCACGAGGTCAATTCCCATCACTCAGATGGTGCACCTCTAAGACAGCCCCTTCCCTCTGCCTCACAGGACAATTCTGCCCGTCACCCCGTCTCTCAAGCGAACATTGATGCTATGGTGACCCAAAGCCTAAAGAACGGACAAATCCTAGGGATACAGGGTGCGACGCCTTATCAAAGGCCGTACCCTTCATACACTGACCAAGTCCCGTTTCCCTCAAATTACAAGAAAGGGAAGTTTCCTCTATTCAACGGAACCACGTCCCTGAACCAGCATATTGCCCACTTCCAAGCAGCATGTCGAGAAACAACGACCGATAGGAGACTTCTTCTCCGTCAGTTTTTTGAAACCCTTGATGGCCCAGCTTTTCAGTGGCATGCTTGACTCCCTCCAAACTCAGTACATACATGGGAGGAAATGGATAAATTGTTCTATCAGTGCTTCTATAAGGTTGAGAGAGAGGTCCAAACCAGATCTTCTCACCTTGACTTAAGACCCCGATGAGACCGTAGGCCAGTTCATATCAAGATGGAGAAATTTGGCTACTCGCCATCCCAATCGGATGATTGAGAAGGAAGCAGTCCAAACTTGTGTGCGGAACATGCGATCTGAAATTGCTCTACATGTCAAGGCCTCTAATCCAACTTCCATGCCAAAGCTGATATCTAAATCAATCCGCATAGAAAGTCTGTCACGCCACCATGGCGGGTTACAACAACAGCCTGCCAGCTCTGCAAATAACCAGGGCAATGGTAACCCTTGGACTAACACCAGGGTCAACCAACAAAAATGAGTAATCATTGCAGCCGTCACGATCACTGATCCCAAGAAGACTCCCTCTCAAACTTTGGACCTCTCCAAAAGGATGAGCACAGCAAAGATAATGCCTCAGGCAGGCAAGCAACAACAGTCGTACAATCGAGTACCCCTGCCAGTGAATCTTAGTTAGGATGATTATTTAATCAGGCAAAGGAACAAGGTCTGCCCCTTTGAGAAGGATTGGGTTCTTGCACTGCTCCAGTTATTATTGGAACAGAATATGATTCAGCTTACAGAAGCCAAGTTACCTGAGCAAGCTGGCCTCGACACTCAAGTGAATTATTGTGTTTACCATCGAAGGATTAATCATCCTACAGATGATTGTTATCAAGGCCCTGATTCAGAAGGGTCAGATAAAGCTTGAAGATTTAAAGAAGGCCTTCGGGGCAGCAGAAGCCTCCCATGCAGTAACTATCCAAGAGGAATATGAAGCCCCTAGTATCCTTCACGCCTTCTTTGTTATACTGCTTCAGAAAGGCATAATCGCACTGAAGCCCACAAGGCAGTCTCGACGCCTTGCTCAGGGGATTGAGGAGCTTTGGTGCCCGTATCACCATGTATGGGGCCACTACCTATGGGAATGCACCAGTTTCCATGATATATTCACAAAGAAAATGCGGGACTGTCAGGAGTTTTATAACATCTCAGTACGTGATCCCCAAGCCATTGCTCCATCAGTGCAGGAGGAGGACTTACCAACACAAGACCTTCTCAATAATCATTCAGACTCTGTTGAACCCACACTTCCCATCCATGGATAGTTCACCATGAGCGAAGCAGACTCAAGTCTTTAAGGTGAGAAGCAGTTCGCCAAGCTAGGGTTGTTCGCAAGCCTAATGACGAAAATCAAGTACCACCTCAAAAAGCCAAAAGTAGACGGGCACTGAGGGCTGCTCGTCGGAGAAACAAGACAACTAAACCGCCAGTCGAGCAGGAATTTCTCAAGCTTACCAACTTTACTGGACTTTCTCCCTGGCATGCTCCTTCTTCCTTCCCATCGAGAGGACCTCTCAAAGTCCTCTTCCACTCACAACATGTCCAATGAGGGTGACGACGTTAAAAGCACTCCCCAAGGATCTAGGCAAGGGAAAGACCTAAAAAGCCCCCTGCACCCCCTGGCGATGACGTAAAAAGCTGCCCAAAGCGGTCTGATGAGGGGAACAACCTTAAAAGTCCCCCACCTTCTAACCCTTCTCCTCCTTCTTTTTCTACTTCTCATTCTTCCTCTTTTATGTCTCTTGCAGGTACAACCTTGACATGTCCGGACTTCGAAGCTCTTGACAAAGAACTTGAGGGATCAAACATAATTAAAACGCAGCAGAGGCGGTTGAAAACGTTGTTGGCTCAGAAAGCAGGATTCTTGACAGTTGCTGATGCCCTGGCAGCTCGTGCCAAAGTAAAGCCATCCTCTTTAAAGAAGAACAAAAGGTCAAAGCCAAAGAAACCCCAATGGCCCCTTGAGCCTGACTTTGAAAAGAGACTGAGAGAGTCAAAGGGGCAGAGTTTCTACTCTCGGGAAGCTTGCCACAAGTCTTAGGAGCATCATTCAGCACGGGGCAGATGAATCCCAGATCGGGGAAGACACTACAACCTCCACCGCAGAAGTCAAGCACCTTGAAATTTCCTGGTTCACCACTACGGCCTAATCCAAATATGCCCTCCTTGAAGTAGATTCTCTCTTCAGATGACCATTTGATGGTATTCTTCTTAGATGTGTGGACGTGCAAGAGGCAAATAGGGTATTAAAAGAAGTACACTCAGGCATTTGTGGACTACACCAGTCCGGTCATAAGCTCTATGAACAGATACGCAGGTTGGGGTATTATTGGCCTTCCATGATTGTAGATTCCTTATACTATGCTAAAAAGTGCCAGGTGTGCCAAATACACGCAAGTCTTGTTCACCAGCCTCCAGAACCCTTACACCCTATGGTGGCATCATGGCCCTTCTCACAATGGGGTATGGACATTGTGGGGCCTATTGACCCTCCTTCAATGATGGGTCATGTCTTCACTTTAGCTGCAACCGATTATTTCTCTAAGTGGGCTAAAGCAATCCCCCTTAAGTAAGTTCATGGGACAATAGTGGCCCACTTCATTCCCCATCACATCATATATCAGTTCGGAGTGCCTGACAGGATTATATCTGACAATGGTCCCCAATTTCGAAGCCACCATATTGATCGTTTGGTCAACCAATTTGGTTTCGAATGGAAGTATTCAACTATGTACCACCCTCGGGCGAATGGTTAGCTGAGGCTTTCAATAAGACTTTGTGTAATGTTTTACGAAAGTTGGTACCAAAGACGAAAAGAACTGGCATGAGAGGCTTCTCAAAGTGTTATGGGCCTATCGCACTATTATACGAAATGCTATTGATTCCACTCCTTATGCTCTGGTCAATGACGGTGAAGCAACTTTACCTCTCAAAATTCAAATCCCTTCACTGCGAGTCGCTATTCACCAAGGAATAACCGAAGATGAGAGAGTCAAGCTCCGGTATCAAGAATTGGATGCACTCGATGAAAAGAGGCTAGAGGCTCAGCAAAACCTTAAACTCAACCAAGGGAGAATGAAGAGGGCCTTTGACAAGTCAGTTCTAGCTGTGAAGAGGTCGATTGTTAAGCATGGACGCCGTAAAGGGAAGTTTGAACCCAACTGGGAAGGTCCTTTTATAGTAAAAACGGTCTCACCAAATGGAGCCTACATATTGCACATCCTAATGGAGAGGAGGCAATGCCCCCTATCAATGGGCGATACCTAAAGAAATGCTATCTGTTATACATATTCAAAGGAAAAAGACTCAACGCAAAAGTACGTAAGATTGTCCAAACAAATTCTAACTCTTTTTATTGCAGTAAAAACGAGCTACAAGGTACAAGCTAAGAAGCCCATTATTAAGGAGGTTACAAGTCTCTTGCATCTAAGGATAAGAGGATGGTTACAAACCAAAACCTGCATTGTGTCCCTTGCATCTGAGGATAAGAGAACGGTTACAGGCGCAAAAGAATTGCTCTCTCAAAAGAAGCAAACCCATGAAAGAATCGCTCTCTTAGAAGAAGCAAACCCACCAAAGAAGCACCCTCATCATGAAGAAGAAGCAAAACCACTTGGACAGTCAGCTTCAATTCATTTGTTGAGTGACGCCATAAGAGGACGGTTACAGGCCAAAAGGCGAAGCGAAACCACTCAGAGAAGTTAGCTTCAGTTCATTTGACGTGTATATCAAACATACAAGCCATAAATCTCATCTGACGTGTATATCAAACATACAAGGCAGAATTCATTCGACATGTGTATCAAACATGCAAAGCATGCTGAAAGGAATTGGCCTATGATGGAGAGCATACCCTGTTCACAGTGGATGCCCTTCCACAAAACAACATGGACTTCACTGTTGTGCTAGAGGACTTGGCTTCCAACAGGTATTACAAGTCATGCCTTACCATAATTCACCACCCTTTGTCTACCCATGACTGCGTCATGCATGAATATCGCGGCATGTAGCTCATTGCCGAGCACTGCAAGTCCCGTGTGTAACCTACTGCCACATGCGAGCAGCACTATGTACGTCATGACGTTCCACATGCGCTGATGAATGCCATCTGAAGCCAGCGCCGACTGTGTCCTCCAAAAGGCCAGCGCCGGGTGTGCTCCCAATTCTTAGCTTCAGCTGCCTTTCTTGAGGATCAGCGTTGATCGTATCAGCGGCGGTTATGCTTCTAACCATCAGCTTCAGCTGTCTCAGTGCTGGCTGTGTTAGCGTTGGCTGTGTTAGCACCTGTTGTGCTTCTGCCAACGTCGGCTCTGTCATGACTGTTCACCTCCCAAAACACATCGTTTTAAGGCCGAAATGCCTTCGCTTCCCCAAAACGATTGCACGATTTCCAAGTACAACCGTCCACCTCCTGCAACGGTTCACCTCTTGTGACCGTTCGTTTCCCCTGACCCTTCGATTCCCCGTCAAAATTCGCGTTCCACTAATGGAAAACCCCCGCAACCATTCCCCTTCCCTACGATGGTCCACCTTCAGCGACCATTCTGTTTCCCTTGACCTTTCGGTGTCTCGTCGAAACTTCTCCTACACGGATGGAAACTCATTGAGAGACTTTTCCCTGCCTGCGTCTTGATCAAGAAGTCACCAAAAGCCCACCGGAAACCCTCTGCAACTTTTCCTAAGTCACTGGGAAACCCCCTAAGCTCCCAAAAAACTTCTCAAAACTTGCGAAAATGCCAATTGTTGCACTTCCCGCCTCTTACACCCTCAAAGATCACAGCCAGAGTTCTCCTGCTTCTCGAAAAACCTCCTGTGCGAACCGCGAAACTCCTGCAACTCTTCCTTTTCCGACAATCCCTTGACAATCTTGGCGACACCTTCCCTGTAAGGCTTGCTGGAACACTTGATCTCTTGTCGGAATCAGTCTCCTTGATGGAGCTTTCACCCGAAAATCCTCTGCTCACTGCTACAAAAAATTTTGTTTACGTTTTTTATCTTTGGTGAAAAATGAAGAAAATGGGGTTTTACCCCTTATATAGCCAACACTAGCCGCAAACGCCCCACAAAAACTGAGAATCCCAGTCGCGTCAAAGGAAAGCCAAATGACGATGAGCCGAGTCGGGCTTTAACCCAAGGCCCAAGGCAACTCTCATTGTCGCTTGTAAAATCCCAACAAACAGGCTGGATCGGGTTGACCTGAGGCTTGGGAAAAGTTTCATTTACCGCCTCATCAGGGTCGAGTCGGGGTCGGGCTACGGCCTGAGTACCAAACCATACATAGCGCTGGTTATCCGGTCGAAGTTACCTAGCACCGGCTGAGTTTCAACGACCCTAGAGCCAGTCATGTGATTGATAACCTAGCGCTGACTATGTACAAATGATAGCACGGGCCGCACTCAACGCTGGTTGTGTTTTTTACAACCCAACACCGGCTATGCGATCGAAGTGACCTAGCGTTGGCTGTGTTTCAACAAACCTAGCGCCTATTGTGTGCTCGGCAACTCAACGCTAGTGGTTGTACATGTCATCCTCAGTGCCCACTGTATTTTTAACAACCTAGCGCCGGCTAAGTGGTTAAGAGGTAGCGTTGGCCAAATTCAGCGTCGGGTGTGTGTTCAAAGACTTAACGTCGGCTGAGTACTCAATAAATAATGGTTTCTACACCTGGCATCGGTTGTATTTTATGCAACCTAGGCCAAAGTTGTGCGTGACCTATCGTCCCCAATGGAGTTAGGAGCAAGCCACTGTCGCTCATCCCCAGTGCAGGTCACACCCGTACTAAAGCCCATTATCCCCAGTGGAGTTGGGTCATTCTTATCTCTTCAATCCTCAATGGGCCTATTTCACACCAAGTCACTACTCCTTTGCTGTCTTATCCTCAGGAAGTAGGCTTACATATTCTTCATGGAGTCTCATCTTTCAGCCCCCGGGAGTCATACTCGCAGCTATCCCTCTACGGGTCACTATCTCCATCTGAACCCTCTGCTTGTGTATGACATTAACCACTTTGTCCTTAGGGAGTCAAATTGTCATCAACAAACCTATTCCCTATGGAGTCTCACCTACATGGAGACCCAAACCATGGCCTGTGCTGCATGATCTTAAACTACACAGCCCTAAACTGCATGGTCCAAACTGTACGGCCTTAAATTTTAGCGGAGGTCTAGTAGCACGACCTTAAACTGCACAGTCTTAGTTGCATGACTCTAAACTGCATAACCATGGTCTATATGACCTTAACTGTAGTGGAGGTCTAGTTGTACGACCTTGAACTGCATGGTCTTAGTTGTATGACTCTAAGCTGCATAACCATGGTCCAAGCTATATGACCTTAAAACCATTGTACACGTCCTGACCGCATGACGATAAACTGCTTTGCATAGGTCCAGGAGGCATGACCATAAACTCGCCCTCACATACGTGCACCACTATTACTATCGCCCCAGTGAGTCCATTCATTTCATCATCCTACATCATTCCCCAATGAGTTTCACCTGCACTCACAAAATGGTGAACCATTCTGCCACCTATACTCGTCATAAGCTAGTGGGTCACCACTTTCCACCTTCCTTTCATACATCATCCATCTTTCACAAGTAGCCTCGTGCCATCTCCCCAACAGTGAACTAAACCACTATCATACTCACTTCATGTCCCCTACAGACTACTATCCATCCCCATTATGGTCCATCTATATAACCTTAAACTGTATTGCACGTCCTGACTGCATGACATTAAAAGGATTCGCACCAGGTCCCGAGGGCATGACCTTAAACACGCCTTCACAAAAAAGAAAATTGATGAAATAACGGGCATGGTGTATATCTTAATAAGGGAACGCCATGAGTAAAAATGACGGACGGGCATGGTCACAAAACCATGAGTAAAAGAGTTCCATGAATAAAAATCGGGCACGGTGAAAACCAGAAAGGGTATCGTGAGTAAAAATGGATGAAAAGGGTGGACATGACCGAAAGGTCATAGGTAAAAGAGATCCAAATAAAAAGAAGTTAGTGAAAACCGTCTCTACAAAACTGCTTCCCAAGTTCAAGTGAAAATCCACAAAGGACGCTTGGACCAATAAACAGATTGATACAACACTCGCCTCAACAAGCGGCTTGAACCCTCACTCAAAAACAAAAAAAAATCCTTGGTGACACATACCATGACCTAACAATACGAGCTTCAAGGAAAAGATTCCGACAGCCTGAGTCCATTTACCAAAAAGGACTCAAAGGACAGATGATTTGCCAAGAAGGCAAGATAAGTCTCACGACAAAGGGCATCATTCTCACAAGGTCACCAACATCCTACGATGTTGAAGATGCCCCAAGGAAGCTAAGTCAACCATGACTTTGGAGCGGCAATCAGATGATTGTCGTAGCTACAAAACAGTGGGTAGGGGTGGTTGTACCTAGCACTGGTCACCTCGATAAACTGAGGTACCCTACTCGCCAAGGAATAACTGGTCAGTCATGACTTTGGAGCGGCAATCAGATGATTGTCATAGCAGCAAAGCAGTGGGTAGGGGTGGTTGTACCTAGAGCTGGTCACCTCGATAAACTGAGGCACCCTACTCGTCAAGGAATGACTGATGCACGAAGCAGACAGCGCCGACGTAAGGCCTTTCAAGCATATCATTCACGTAGTCCTCGAAACGTGGCTCAACACCAGAGGATATACACAAACTCAGACCAAATGGGCATAATGTCCTTTGACATGGCACTCAATTGCCAGACGGGCCTGATTCTGACTAACGACGTTCGTATAAAATCCTTAGCTTCAGAATCACAAATAGTCCGCACGAGGGTGAAGACTTTGATAAGATCCCTCGAAGAGTCCCTTCTCCCCCTAAAGTCTCCACGGGCGAACCTGCGAATAATGCATCCCTACGTCTGAGCATCCTAGTTGCACCATTGCATGAATCTCCTTGGCGTTCACGTGGTCTTATGGCTAGGAAGAAAATAAAGAAAAAATATGAAGGAAATTTTCTGATTGTTGTCCTTCTCGCTTCTCTCAAAGCACAACATTCAGTGGGGCAAGCTGTATGAACATATTTTTCAGCACGTTGGTCCCTGACGCAGAATAAAGAGGAAGCAATTTAATAAAGCCTACAAAACAGTGGAAATTTTGACAATCTTAGAATGACTCCAAAATTGGTCAAGATCTTCATCAGTACTCTACAAGGCCATTTGCCAAGTTTCATCGTAATCAGACATGTCTAAGGCAATGAATACAAATAAACAATTTCGAAAAAATTTGCTTCCAGCACCGTGAAATGGACCTGTAACTATAACTATAGTTTTGGTACGTCAAATTTTTAAGGGACCACTGCCATTGGATCTGGTACCATCGAAAACCTGTATGGGTCAGGTTTCAGCTTAATCGGGCACTCCATTACAAAGTTATGGGTAAAATATCGAAAAGGGGTGGACTGCACACTATTCCCGTGTGGCCACTTACACCAAAACACCATTAAAGGTGGTTGTTTTTACAGTCACGGGCAGTGACTTTTGAGGCCCATATCTCACTCGTTCAGATTTAGACCATGTTCAAATTTTGTGAGCATGTTCATCTCGTCGAGACGAGCGATTCAATATGTGGTACGCCACGTGACGATGCCCGAACAAGGAGAAAAACTAGAGGGAAGTTGCTGATCCATGAAGAAAGTTGCAGAAAATTCAGCAGCAGCGTGCCCCAATCCGGCGACCAAATCACGACTCTCGTACACCCAATCGACATGACCCAATTGCATTATGTGCATAAGGTCTGTGGCTATCTCTGGCCCGAACCCCGCGTACGATGAACGGTTGTATTTCACACATGAAGGCGTCGAAGCTGCTGTAAATTCCAGCAGCCGGATTTCAAGAGTCCGGCCAAAAACTCAAGACGACAAAATCTTCATCCAAACACGAAATCGAGCTGCGTTTGTTGCAACGTGATCGTGATGGCATGCTCAGTGCGATTCAATGTAGAAAATAAAGAAACACATCAAGGAATGAGCACACTATCGATCCGAATTTTTCAAGATTCATCCAAAATTCAAGTCTCATGGATGTGGCTTAAAAACACGATCCATGGCTCGAAATTGGCATCAAATCGATCGCCATGCCAGGCCCTACAAGAAAATAATCATCTTTCAATCAAACGGGCATTAAAATAACCTCATATCAGTCATAGAAGAGCGTGCAAGTTCTCGGGCAGTAGCAGGGACTGTTCTGAAATTCCACACATTATTAGGCAAGGGCAAAACAGTCTTTTTGCACCTATTTTTAGAATTTATTTTAATTCAATTAAATTGTAATTATCTTCAATTTTAGGTAGTTTTGGGCGTCCACCCATGTTTGGGTCCAATTCTATATAAGCATGCAAAGTCAAATTGTAAACAAACTTTGGATTCATTTCTTCAATCAATCAATAAAGATTTTAATTTTGCTTAAGCTCGTGGGGGCATCTTGGAGAGAGAGAGAGGAGCGAAAAGAAAAGGGCTAGTACCTTTTAGTAATGTAATTTTCTCTCACCTCCCCTCTTTCTATCTCCTCCCCTCTATCTCTCTCCTCCCCTCTTTTCTCTATTCTCTCCTCTTTTCTATCTCTATCTCTCTTTCTCTCTCCTCTTTCTCATCTTTATCTCCCTTTCTCTCTCCTCTTTCTCATCTCTATCTCTCTTTCTCTATCCTCTTTCTCATCCCTATCTCCCTTTCTCTCTCCTCTTTCTCATCTCTATCTCTTTTTCTCTCTCTTCTTCTCATCTTTATCTCTCTCCTCGCTCTCCTTCTACACACAGTCAGCGATGCTAGCGCTGACTGTGTCTTCTTTCTTCTATTCCTCTAAACAAAGTCGGCGATACTAATGCCAACTGTATCTTCTCTCTCTCCTGTTCTTAAGCACAGCCGGCGAAGCTCAGCACCGACTGCATCTTTTCTCTCTTCTTTGTCTAATACAGTCAGCTCGACGAAGCCCAGCGCCAACTGTGTCTTCTCTCTCCTCACTTCTTAAACACAACCGACGAGGCCAAACGTCAATTGTGTCAGTCTCTCTCTCTTCTCTTTCCAACCTAGCCGACGATGCCTAGCACCGACTGTGTCTTTCCTTCTCTTCCTCTTCCAACATAGTTGGCGATGCCTATTGCCGACTGAGTCTTTCAACCTCTTTTATCCTTCCTTCTCTCTTCTCTCACACTCTTCTCCTTCTTTCTTTCTCTTCCTTTCTTTCTTTCTCTTCTCTATCTTATTCTCTTACTTCTTACTCTCTCTTTATGATTTTCATTCTTTCTGTTATCCTTTCAATTGATTTAGAAGGGTTGAGACTAGCCTCTTATGGTAGTCTTATCGTCTAGCCATAATGTAGTTGAGCCAGAATTACTGCATCTGCTTTATCGCCACGACAGACTAAGCATCATGTTTTACTAGTCAGTATCGGTATTGATGTCTAGTAGTAGTCCTATTGAGCCAGTTTGAGTTACCGAGCCCGTTTTACTACCATGTCAAACCAATTACCCACCAGCTTAGTCATTGTGTTGTTCTCCTCGCCAGGTCAATTTCTTCTTTCCCCCATCTTTCTTCTCTCATTCTTTCCTTCTTCTTTTGAATGTGCACGCATGTGTACATTCATCCAAAAGGCCAGATGAGGTCCACTGAGCCACCTGTCTTATAATACAAACCAAGGAAAGCGATTCTGAACCAGTTTTATTACTGAAGGGCTTTCTTCGTGATCTAAGAGGACGACCATTCAAGCCAGCCCATCGAACCCACCTTAAATTCCTCTCTCATCAGTTGGTAATACCTGCCTTTTTTCTCAAATGAGGTTCCTGAGAGAGTGATCTCAGAAGTCTCGGGTCTCCCCTGAAAACCCAAGATGTGTGCCGCCCAATAATCAAGATCCAAATCGTCCACCAGGCACCAAATCAAGCCATTTTTTTTTGCAGAACAATCGTGGCAACATGCTCATCAAGCTATGATGAAGAAACCGACGAAAAACACTGAGAAACTGGCTGAATCCTAAATCTAAGATCGGACGTTTTCCTATGTTTTGTCGCGTCATGATCATGGCCCGAAAGTCCGATCCATGACACGAAAAGGGTATCAAAATAATCATTTTCCCTAGCCGATCAAGAAAAGAATAATATTTTGATCGTATGAAGACCAGAAGGACCCAAAAAAAATCCCGAAAGATCATGAAGATTACATGGCCATTACGGGAAGTGATTTGACCTTCTCTCTCTTCTTTCTTTCTTCTGTCGTGCACGGCAGTGAACACTACCAAGCGCGACCTTCCCTCTCTTCTTTCTTTCTTCTATCAGGCACAGCAGTGAACACTGCCAAGCGCGACCTTCTCTCTCTTCTCTTCTCTCCATCTTGCATGGCAGTGAACACTATTGAGCGTGACTTTCTCTCTCTTCTCTTTGTCTCGCACGATAGTGAACACCGTCGAGCACGACCCTCTCTCTCTTCTTTCTTCTTTCTTCTTTCTATCACGCACGCAGTGAGTACTGCCAAGCTAGACCTTTCTCCTCTCCCCCTTCCTATCCTGTGCGGCAGCACACACTACCGAGAATGACACTTCTTTCTTTCTTTTTCTTCTATGTCTTGCACGACAGTGCTTACTTTCGAGCACGACCTCCTCCTCTTCTCTCCTCTCTCTCTCCTTTACTTGCTTGACCAAAGGGCAGGCTGAGCCTTGTGCTATCATGCTAGTCATGTCACCAAGCAACCTAGTCATCGTGCTAATCTAGTTACGGTGCCCGTCTAACTTTCGTGTCAAACCAGCCATTGCGTCAGACCAGCCGCCTTGCCAGTCTTGTCGTCGAGCAGCCTAGCCGTCATGCCGGTCTAGTTACCATGCCGTTTACCTGTAGCATCAAACCAGCTGTCGCGCCAGTCTTGCCATTGTGCCACTTTAGCCACCCGATCAAACTTCTCCCCTCTCTTTCACCTTCTCTCATCTCTTTCCTCTTTCTTCTTTCGAAAGCAAACACTTCTTTTCTCCATCTCTGACGGATCTGGGTGAAAAACAAACCAGCATCCGTTCCTCTTTTCTCTCTTCTCAAAAGATACATTTTATCTATGAAGTGTTTGGTGAAAGACAAACCATCCTTTGTCTCTCTTTTCTCTTTAAAATATAAATTTTCTCTAGAGGACTAGTTGAAAGACATGCTTAGCCATCATTATTTTTCTTCCTTTTCTCTTTCTTTTCTAAAATATACATTACCTTTGGAGTACTGGGTGGAAAGCAGGCGAGCCTTCAATTTCTTCTTTCTTTATTTCTTTGAAGTACTGAGTGAAAAGCAGACCAGCCTTCAATTTCTTCTTTCTTTATTTCTTTGGAGTACTGGGTGAAAAGCAGACCAACCTTCAAACTCTTCTTTCTTTCTTCTTTCTTTATTTCTTTGGACCACTGGTGTCGCCCAAATATTTTGGCAAAAACCCCTTCTTTTACTTCCTCAACAAAACACGTAACTAAAAAATAAAAAATTACATGGGCAACACGCCTAGTGTCGCCCAGCCTGTGAGGGCAACACTACCCGTGTCGCCGGGGCGACACCACTGGTGTCACCCAAATATTTTTTGAAAAACTTGTTTTTTCACATTCCCAAGCTTTCCACATAAAAAAATAAAAAAATAAACAAAAAAAAAATTTATGTGGGCGACACACCTAATGTCACCCAACCTGTGTGGGCGACATTACTAGTGTCGCCCAAATATTTCATATCCCCATTTGTTTCAAGCATTAGATAAGCATTAAAAAAATAATATAAATAAATAAAAAATAAAAATAAAATAAAATTGGGGCGACACCACTAATGTTGCCCAAAAACGTTTTTTTGAAAGTGCCCTCACTAAATTTTGTGGTCTTCTGGGGATCAAGTGTGGTTTTACCATGAGTTTTTACGATTGTTTTCAACACCAGTTAATTTTCAAAAAATCTTCAAACGCTCCTCGGTGGCATGAGCCTAAACTGCCAACTAGTTTTCTAAAAAAATAAAATTAAAAAGAAAATGCTCCTCAGTGGCACGAGCCTAAACTGCCAACCAAAGTCCAATTCAGAAAACGTCAAATTCATGCGACATAAAAGAGCCGAGATAGGAAAAACATCAAACTCGTGCGACGTAAAAGAGCCGAGACAGGAAGACATCTAACCCCGTATGACGCAAAAGGTCGGGTGTATCTAGTTCAAACGTCAAACTCGTGCGATGTAAAAGAGTCGAGACAGATATCGTCTATCCCTGTATGACGCAAAAGGTCGAGTGAATCTAGTTCAACATCAAACTTGTGCGACGTAAAAGAATCGAGGCAGGTAATGTCTAGCCCTGTATGACGTAAAAGGTCGGGTGTATTCCATCTAGCCCCATATGATATGAAAAGTCAGATGTATTCCATCTAGCTCCATATGACGTGAAAAGTCAGGTGTATTCCGTCTATCCCCGTATGACGTAAAGGATCAGGCGTATTTCGTTTATCCCCGTATGACATAAAAGGTCGGGTGTATTCCGTCTAGCCCCATATGACGTAAAAGGGTCGGGTGTATTCCGTCTATCCCCGTATTAACGTAAAAGGCTTGGGTGTATGGTCCATAACTGCATGATGCTAAACTACTTAGAGGACTCTATGGTTGCAAAAGTTTAAACTGCTAACCAACTTGTTTCTCGAAATATTTTTCTCTTTTCAAAATTTTCACTATATGTCTTGTGTTTTCAAAAAATTTAATTTCTTTGTTAAAATCATAACTTGTCCTTGCTCCAGGTTCTATTTCAAATCTCCCCCTACTTTCAAAACTTCTAAAACGACTTCTAAAATAAAGGAGATTGGACACCCGTATATGATGATTACCGTGTTGCCGTTATTGCGGCATTGCTGCCTCGTCTCTCTCTTTGGCATCGACCAGACAAGTCTCTTCCTATAGAAAGTCTTTCCTATAGACAGCCTTAGGAAACCCTAAGGAAATCAAAGAAGATGCCAGGGTTAAAACTTTCAAACTATGAAACCCCTGAAGTTAAGTGGCATGGCTAGAAAATCAAACTTGATTTCAAGCTTGTGTAACTCACCGACATCTCACGCCGAAAACCCTAGGAGGAAAACTTCCCTAAGTGGGTGAGCACGGTGAGCGCAATGACTTGGAGGGATTAGTTGGTGTGCCCTCTAACCACGTGACCTCAAGACGAAATTTAAAATGTCTGCATTGTCTTTGACGTTCACCTGCCCCTCAAAGGACATGGAACGTCAAAATGTCTATT
>NW_006497891.1:2709195-2720372 GCF_000471905.2 Amborella trichopoda
GGAAAATTTTGTGGTCTTCTGAACCCTTAGGACCACATTATCCTAGTAAATCCAAAATCCATAGTTACACACAGCATACCCTGTGATCCAGAACCAATCTGCGTACCCGATGTAGAAACCCTGTTTTGACCCAAAATCCTGCAAACGCCCTATTTTCCAAACAAATCATTAAAAATAGTAAAAAAATCTGTTTTGACCCAAATTTTCTCTAAGAGCTTCACAAGAGGCTGAAAAACACACTTGAAAAGAAAAAAATTAATTTGGACCACTTTGGGTTTGGGCAACACTAGCAATGTCACCCAACCTAGACTGGCTGACACTAGCAATGTCGCCCAGCTTAGACTGGGCGATACTCCTGGTGTCTCCCATATTTGGGCGACACTGCCAGTGCCGCCCAAGAGACACCACTGATGTTGCCCAGACCATTTTGTCTCAGATTGGAAATTTTCTTTGGGAGTTTTTTCTTACTTTTTTTGGATATTTTTAACCATTTTATTTGGGCGACACTAGGCGTGTCGCCCAAATTCGTACCTCAAAATTGGAATTTTTTGGATGAGGATCTGTTGGTTATGGAAACTTATCCTTCCCAATAGATCCTTTACCCCTATAAGATATCTTTTGGTGGTCATTTGAGGAAACAACTGGGAAAAAGATTGAAAACCCTAGGAGATAGCTTGAGAAGATTGAAGCCGTAAGAAAGAGTTAGCTGAGAAAACCCTAACCCTAAGCCTGAAAACCCTAAACCTTAAACCTAGGGCACAACAACCTTAGTTCTAAACCATCTCCAGGGCACAACAACCCTTCTTCAACTATAGATCTGTTGGTCAACATTTGAATCAGAGAGGCAAAGAGGACGCCGGTTCTGATACGGGTGAGCCCTCGAAGGCTCGCGAATCTCGGGCCATCCAGCCTGGTTTGGTATTGTTTCTTCCTCTTTCTGTCTTCTTCTTTTACTGTTTTGATTTTGTTTTATTAATTTTGATATCTTAACTTGCTTTAAAAATCGTGTTTTGATGCTCTGGATCATGCTGGCTCTGCCACAGATCTGAGAGTAGATCTACTCATCTCTGGGCAGATCTGGCCTCAGATCTGAATTCGGTTTGTCCCACTTTCTCTACCATTGCATTTTTATCAGTTTAAGGTGTTAAGATCCGAGAGATCTTAGTCGAACGATCTGTTAGATTTTCATCGTAAACAGTAGAATACTCTGCTATCGGGACCCAAAAATAAGATCATTCACAGGGCAAGAAACTGTCATACCAGGCACCCTACAAACCTAGTGTAGCTGCCAACAATGCCGCCAAGACGTCCAACAGGGTGTAGACGTTAAAATCATCCCTCAACAATCCACACCATGCAAGACACTATCAAATCCGGTCAACACCTGCCCAAAACAAACCAGGGTAGAGCCCTTTCAAGGTCGCCTCGCCTCCCTGACCAGACAGACATTTGACAGGTCAACAAATGCCAACAACTGGACTCAATAGGATGGGACCTCTGAGGTACTCTGCTTGTCAAAGCCAACTGATATGACTGTCAACAACGCCGTCAAAATGTCCAATAGGGTGTAGACATAAAAATCATCCCTCACATGCAAGAAACTATCGTACCAGGCATCCTGCAAAACCTGGTGTGGCTACCTACAACGTTGCTAAGATGTCCAAAGGGGTGTAGACTTTAAAATCATCCCTAGAGTTCTACCGCGACCAAGACATCCAACAGGGTGTAGACTTTAAAATCATCCGTCACAGGCAAGAAACTGTCGTCCCAGGCATCCTGCAAAACCTGGTGTGGCTGCTAACAAAGTCGCCAAAACGTCCAACAGGGTGTAGACTTTAAAATCATCCCTCACAGGCAAGAAACTATCGTACAAGGCATCTTGCAAAACCTGGTGTGGCATCCAACAATGCCGCCAAAACTTCCAATAGGGGTAGATGTTAAAATCAACCCTCAATGTCCCTTCTCCCCCAAAGTCTCCATGAATGGATCTGCAACAAATGCATCCAGACGTCTTAGCAGCCTGGTTACAGCATTACGTGGATATTCCTTTGGCGTTCATGTGATTTTGTGGCCAGGAGAAAATTAATAATAATAAAGCCGACGGGTAATTTTTCAAATGTTGTCCTTCTCGCTTCTCTCAAAGCACAACATTTGGCGGGGCAAGCTATTTGAGGGCATTTTTCATCACCTTGTATCCTCGATGCAGAATAAAGAGAAGCCAGGACAATAAAGACCTAATCCCGAATCAAAATTTTCAATAGTCTCATAATCGACCAAGAAGGATAAAAAATGTTGATAAAGGTCTCCTAAAAATACTTACCAAGTTTCGTCGCAATCCGACGCGTTTAAGGCAGTGCAGACACAGAAACAGTTTTGGGAAAATCAGCCTCTATCGCCCTAAAATGGATCTTATAACTACAGCCCTATCAACGGAGCATAAAATGACTGTGGGACCACCTCCATTAGATCTGAAATGCCCAAAAACCTCTAAGGACTAAGTTTCGACTTGATCAGACCTTCCTAGATCAAGTTATGGCCAAATTGCCTGAAATGGGTAACTCACAAGCTATTACCATGCACCCTCAGTGAACATGGAAACTGTGTTCATGGGTTTCGGGCTCAACTTTGAAAGACTATATCTCTCTCATCCCAAGCCGATCAAGCTCAAATTTTACGGGCGTGTTCTTCTCGTCGACTCGAGCATTTTGATATGTGGCACGAAGCATTTCGCAGTCTGAGCCGGGAAAAAAACACAAGAGAAGATCGCGATTCAAGGCAAGGTTGCAGGTTTTCCAATAGGAGCACATCTTGATCGAGTGGCCACATCACGGCGCTCGCAAGTCAGATCGACCCAAAGCCAGACACATTACGAGCATAAGGTTCGAGGCTTCATCAGAGCCCAACCTCGCATGTGATGGACGATCAGATTTGATATGCGACGAGTACGAAGTTGTCGCACTTTCCAGTCACCGGAAACCAAATTTTGGCCAAAAGATCAAAAATGGAAAATCTTCGTTCGAGCACCAAATCAAGCCACGTTCATCGCCAACGCTCACGACGACTTGCTCGTCGATATTCAGCAAATAAATCATCAAAAAACACCAAGAAATGCATGTAGTCTTTAACAAAGATCGCACGTTCTCGTTATTTTCGTACTTCATGATAGTGGCTCAAAGACCCGATCCGTGGCTCGAAAGTGGTATCAAAACGACCGTCTTCCCGAGCCGATCAAGAAAAAAATCATCTTTTGACCGAACAGAGACCGGAAAGACTTTGAATTAACCCGGGAAGATCGCAAGAGTGTAAGGACTCAATGGGAATTTCATGGATTGTTGGTGCAAGGGCAAAATCATCATTTTACGCCATTTTCTTAGATTTTCTTTAATTAATTTAATGCCTAATTTTTGACAATTAGGTCAACTTTTGATTGTACACCCACCTTTGGGCCCCACTTCTATATGAACAAACACATACCTCATGTAAAAAGACCCAAGTTTCATCAATAAAAATTCTACTTTTTACTTGAGATTTTGGTCACATCCTCGAGAGAGAGAGAGAGGAGAAAGAGAAGACTTTTGGTAGTACCCCCTGGCATAAGGTAAACTTGCTCTCTCTTCTCTCTTCTTTCTCTCTTCTTTCTGTCTATTCCTTCTCTCTCTTCCTTCTCTCTTCCTTCTCTCTTCCTTCTCTCTTCTTTCTCTGTTCTCTCTCTTCTCTCTCTCTTTTTCTCTCTCTTCTTTCCTTCTCTCTCTTCTTTCTCTCTCTTGTTTCCTTTTCTCTCTTTTCTTCCTTCTTTTTCTTTCTTCTCTTTTTACTTTTCTCTCTTTCTTCTTTCTTTTCCTTTCTCCTCTCTTTATTTTTTTCTATATTTCTTTCTCATCCCATGTTCTTCTCTTTCTTAGTCTGTTGTGCGCGGCAGTGCATACTACCGAGCGTAACGATATCTTCTCTCCCTGTTCGTTGCTCACCACAGTGCAAATGCCAGGTGTGATCTTCTTCTCTTTCTTAGTCTGTTGTGCGTGGTAGTGCATACTGCCGAGCATGACGATCTCTTCTCTCCATGTCTGTTATGCACGGCAGTGCAAATGCCGGGTGTGATCTCTGTCTCTCTCTCAATCTGTTGCGCATGGCAGTGCATATTGCTGAGCGTGACAATCTTCTCCTTCTCTGACTATCGTGCACGTCAGTGTAAATATCGAGCATGATCTTCCCTTTTTTATTCTCTCTGACTATTGTGCATGGCAGTCAACACTGCAGAGCGTGATTTTTCTCCCTTCCCACTTTTTGCTGCGCACGGCAGCACATACTGCTAGGCCCGATTTCCTTTCTCTTTTTTTTCCTTTTTCTTGTTTAACTAGAGGGCTGGTTGAGCCTCGCATTACTATGCTAGTTTTGACGTCGAGCAGTTTAGCCATTGCGTTGGACTAGTTACTGTGCCTGTCTAGCAACCGCGCCAGACTAGTCACGGTACCAAGACAGTCGTCGTGCCAGTCTTGTCGTCGAGCAATTTAGCCGTTGTGCCGGACTTATTACCGTGCTTGTCTAGCTGTCGCGCAAGACCAGCCACTATGCCAAATTAGTCGTCATGTCTATCTAGTCGTTGATTAGTTTAGCCGTTATGCCAGTCCAGTTATAGTGCTCGTCTAGCTACCGTGTCAGACCAATCGTGCTAGTCTTGTCACTACGCCTGCCTAACCATCTAGCAAAACAGCTCCATTCTTCGAAGGTTCAGCAAGAGCCAAGCTGACCTTCATCATCTCTTTCTTCTCGTTCTCTTCACAAAAAAATCTTTGTTCTCGGCCTTTGAGGAGTTGGGTGAAATCCAAACCAACCTCTGTCCCAGTTTTGTCTGAAGAACTAGTTGAAAGACATACTAGCCTTCAAACCCTTCCTCCTTTTATCTGTCATTTCTTCTATCTCACCCCTTTCTTTCTGTCCTTACTATAGGATCTCACTAAAAGTCCTTTGTCAAGGAGACACCGTGAGGCTGTCGAATTGACATGGACCCTCCTATGTTATTCCTCTCATTTCTCCTCAGACCCACTTGTTTGTACTCTAATGTGTGTGTGTGTGTTTTTCAGGTAAGAAGAAAAATAGGACAAGGGAGGCGATTCCAAACCGTCCACAGCCCAAAGGGAATTCTTCGTGATCTAAGAGGGCACCCACGCAAGTCAGCCCGAGCACGTCACAGACCCACGCAAGGTGAATCCTGCCTTGCAACCCTAATTCCTCTCTCATCAGTTGGTATTTCTGCCCATGCCTTCTTTACACGGTTCTTGAGAGAGTGAACTCAGGTCCCGGGTCCATCTCGTACACGAAACCACGCCACCAGGTCAACCCGACCCGGAGGGCGAGATCGAGGCACCTAACCAATGTCTTCCTTCAAAAACTCTAATTTGCATGGTTTCGGGGCTTGTTTTCTTTTTAAAAAAAACTTCGGCTTTAGGTCACCTCACGACGCATGCCATATGTCACAATGACAGAGTCGTCGAGACCTAGCTTGTGTCAAAATTTGAGCTTGTTCTGATTTCAATCGAGCAATCTGTGGGTGTTTTGCAAAATGATCTCGAGATGTGGAGGACACATCCTCCATGAACGGGGACTGGTTCGGGGAGGACACACAGCAATAGTGTACGACCTACCCATTTGGGGTAATTTGGGCCTAGAATATTCCTTGATAGGTCCGATTGAGGTTTTTTAGTGTTCTGAATGCAATGGCGGTCGTTTGGTATTGTTTTGAAGCCCCTAGCATAGGGCTGTAGTTGTAAGGTCTCCTTTTAGCATGATAGTATTGTTCCCAAGGTTGGCTAGTGTTAGGCTTATTGTACAGTGTTCCTTAGGTTTGACGGTGTGTTGGTTACCAACAGGACCAGGTTATCACTGGCTCTGTCCTTATTTGCTCCAACGATGTAAGTGCGTCAAAAATGACGTACAATAGTGTCTACCTAGGATTTGCTAGAGGTTTAGGAGGTTTTTCCTTAGGTTTTTTTAGGCTTCTAAGCTTAAATCCGAATTTCTTGATTTACTGAGATTTTTAGGGATTTTCGTTATTTTTTTGGGATTTTCTAAGGGTTTTCCTATTTCAGGTATTTTTTGGGCTATTTTTCTAGTTTCAAAATTTCTAAGGATTTCTTCTTATCTTTTCTGGTCTCTGGAGGGGCTTATTTATAGGACTGAGTTGGTGATTTTTTTATATTTTTATGAATTTCTTTCAGATTTGTTCGAGTTATCTTGGTTTTATTATTTATCTTTATGAAAACGTGTTTTTACTGCATCATTAGGAATATTTTGGCCCATGACGGGCTTTGAGGGCCTGCCCGATGCACCGCATGAGAGGAGGGCTTGCCCATTTCGGGCTGCCCGACATGCCCTGTGTCAGGCAGGTTACCCTGGCCCACTAGGAAGGGACCTATTGGTCATTTATCTGGATGTGCGATTCAGGTGATTTTTGGATCGTTGGAAACTTCTTGGGGTCTACTTTGATTTGGAATAGTTTTGAATAGTTTTAGGATAATTATATTGGGTCGAGGTTACCTATGGTTTACTAGGGTTTTTGTGGTCCTTTGGACTCATAATCGATATTTTCAGGAGTCCCTTTTGTCAGAATTTCAAGAAAGATGTCTACATTAAAGATCTTTAATTTCTAACTATTTTTATGATTTTTTTATTAATTTCAAAAAATGAGGAATTATGAGACGCTAGGTGGGCTTCTATAAGATTCAATTTGGGTAGTTCTAATAGGATATTATGAATTATCTTGATTTAAGGATTAGATGAGGTTTCAAGGAAGTTAGATTGGATCAAATCTTTGGTCAAGAAGGTTGGAGAAATTTCTCAAAGATCAAAGATTCATTCAACAAGAACTGGCAAGATTTCCAGAGCAAACTAAGGCATAGAACATGCAATGACGTGCATCTAACAATGCACTTTGTGTCCCAAGGACCAAAATGAAGTTTTGTGCACAAATTTATTCAGGCTATAACTTCAAAAGGTTATATCAGATTTGAGTTCTTTTTAGATCGTTGGAAAGCTTATGACAATGTCTATAATTTGAAATCAAGTCTTATCCAATTTGAGTGAGTTGTAAAGAGCCGACAAAGGACTTTTGAGTGTCCATTTTTCAGCTTTCTAGGTGTGGATTGGTATTTGGGTTTGACCTCTATATTTATTAGGCTTAGAGCTATTTAAGATGACTGGTTTGAGTATTAGATAGGTTTAACTCAGGGTTTTAGGTATGAAAAGATGATTAGGGTACCAGGTTGCATGTTTTAAGGAATTTAAGAGTTAATGAATTGGCAAATTTCAAGTTGGGTAACTATAATGATTGAGTAATTCCATGCTTCAAAACCTCATCCAAAAATGTAGATACGGCATAAACACATCCTCAGTATTTCGCATCTCAAGCTTGGCAATTATCGAGACAAAAAAAAAATTCCACTTCTTAACGATAGTGCATCATGTAACTCATTATTTTTTTGTAATAGTAACAAAATTTGACAATTTCTTGCTTTGTGTATCACCCCATGCAGTCTTTAATAATTTTTTCATCTAATATTTCATTAGACTGATAATTTTCAATTATTTATAGATTCACCAAATATGCACCATTTTTGTAGCTTAAATTTTATAATATCATGTAAACATAAATCCTTAGGACATCATAAGAACTTTTGATACTAGAACTACATTTTCCATGGGGTTTTGCCACGTGCCTTTATTTTTTAATTTAGGCTCTTGGCGTTATACCAACCGATCCTTTTTCTTTCTTTTCTCTCTCTCTCTCTCTTTCTTTTTTTTCTTTTTTTTTTATTTTTTTTTATTTTTTTGCTCTTTCCTATCCGTACCTTTTAAACAAAGAAAAAATTTATGTAAGGTTGCAACCTTAAAATATAGAATTAAAGATTCATCTCAAAAATCCATCGCTAAATGTTGTTTTAATATTGAAAAACCCTCTAATTGATTATGCCAACAACGAGATGTATGAATATGAAAAAAAAAAAAAAAGATTTTGAGTCCCACCAGAAATAGTGCATCTTGCAACACATTATCTAGACCATCCATTTTCAAGATTTTCATATGTTTATAGATCTACTTGATTTTAACCATTTTTTTTAAAAAAAATTATAATTAGAGATAAAAATAGATTTTAAGATAACCCTAAGAATTTTTTACGTCAAAATTACATGTTATGATAAATTTTGGAGGTGCGCCTTAATTGGATTGTTTAAGGTTGCAACCAATGTTTAAAAAAAACGGATCCATAACTCGAATCAGTCTCACCTATACTTGTGTGTGATCAGTGGATCAAATAATCGGCCGAGTCAGCAATTTTTGTCCCAAAATTTTGTCAAAAAATTACTATAAATATCTAAAAATAGTGTTCTTTTAGTTTCTAAAAGAAATTAGAAGTGGTGCATTAGGTACTTTTATTACTTTGTGAAAATACGTGAATACTGAGACGCCGTTTTTCTATCTCGATGCTTGTATAATTATCAATTATGATATAGTATTGTAATATTACATCAAAATAATTTAAAAATATTAGAAAACACCTCCATATAATCAAGCATTTATTAATTCACTTTACTTATCCAAAATTATCACAACCTAACTATATAATACTATTTACTAAAATGGAAATTGTTGGTTTATATTTTATAATTATTTTACTATACAAATAAAAACAAATCTAAAATATCGTACAATATCATCTAATTAGAAAAAACTTATTTACAACTATAAGAAAAAATAGTACATTACATAATTTATAATACAAATAAATTAATAAATGAAACACATGATTTGGTTATCAATATATAATTATCAATTAAAATAATATACTAAACATGATTAAAAAAATATTAGAAAATGCTTCCTTATAATAATTAAAAATAAAAATTAAACCCCTTATAAATTTCAATGATCATGAAAAAAATTCAAAAAAATATTTTTACCCTAAAAAATAGAAAATAAAGATATCAAAATTCTAAAAAAAACAAATAATGATATACCATGTACATCGCATAGTTTATTTTATTGACTCATAACAACCTTTTGTGGTTAGTTTTTAGTTTATTTTACTGACTCGTAACAACCTTTTGTGGTTAGTTTTTTATTTTTATAAACTGGACCTTACACTACCGTTTATTGCCTCATTTTGTATTGGGGTTAAAGTTAAAGAAAAAATGAGTTGACGTTGTTTTTTTTCCTTAAAAAAAAATATGTAGTAGCTAACAAGATATTTTAAATGAAAATTTGAAATTCAGAGGATTGGATCCCTCAACATCTCGGTGCACAATGCGCTACAAAACAAAAAACAAAAAAAAATAATTAATATGGTAACATATAGCGCTGTTTTTTATAGTTTCCATTGTAATAGATTTTAACTTAGGCAACAACGTGCAACAAAACATGGAGGTAATTGAGTTGTATGGATGGCATTGTCTTCGATTGCGGGTCCTCAAAAGTTGGACACGTGGGGTTTTGAAAAATTAAAACTTCTGGGAATCGGTCGGGTTTAAAAATTTTAAACCTATTGGAATCGGTTGGGTTTGAAAATTAAAAAACTGTGTGAGATTCGGTTTTAAAGGGAATCGGTGGGAATCATAATAAAAATAGGAATACAAAGTGGGAATCAGTTTTAAGGAAACTGGTTCGATTGCCGATTTATGATGTCATCACATTGATTGTATACAGCATACATCAGATCTTGTTCAATAATTAGATCTAGATTGCCGCTTTATGATGTCATCACACTGATTGTATACAGCATGCATCGGATCCCGTTTAATAATTAGATCTAAAGCGGTGTAATCGATTTCATATCTGGATAGGCCGATTCTGAATCGAGTCACACTACTTTAAACCTTGGTTGCAACTTTACAGAAACCGCCATATAAACCACACCAGAAGCAACCAATCTTTATGTCAACGGCTTGCTAAGTTCAATAGTACTATGTTGTATGGTATGGTATTGTCTATCTTTCTGTCAACAACCTGCTAAGTTCAGTAGAACTGTTGAAATCTTGAGGGAAGAGATGGACCCACTCCCAGGATTAGGGGCAGTGTCGTGAGACTATCGATTACAGAGATCGAGCTTTTACTAGAACTATGAGAACTTTGTAAATTTCTGTATACCTCTCAATGGCCATAAAACCATTCTTGAAGAGGGATGGAGGCGGCTGTTCTCCAACGTTCGGCTTCTTCCTTAAATCTCTAAGAAAACGTGGCCCTGTAATCTTGGGAAGTGGGTGGTAGCCATTAGATAACGACACTTTTTCTCTCTAAGAAGTGTCCCTTTTTTAGTGATAAGCATTAAATTATAAGAGAGAAATATTGCACGTTTAAGGGCCTCATGGCCACACACACGTACCAACATCTCCTACTTGGCCATAAATGCCAGATATATTGAAATATCATAAAGTTTTTACCACTTAATGAATTTAACATTTATGTGCATATTTTTGTCATGAGGCTTTCACGCAAGTGCGGTTATATATCTCATAACAAAAAATATCCAAAGTCATGTCAAATGCTAATGCGGTTTTTCCTCTCATGATCAGGACATAAGAATAAATCTCATTTGAGAGTTCCTGACTTAAATATTTATAAGTCTCATCAAAGCTACATGCTTTGATAATATTTCTACACTCAATCCCTTTGTTAAAAGGTCTGCAATCATATCTGAAGATGGCAAATAACTTACAGTTATTTCATTCTTTCCAATAATATCATAAATATAATGATAATCAATTTCAATGTGCTTACCCTTGGAACTATAAGCTCCATTTCTAATTGATGAAATAACAGCCGGATTATCACAACAAAATTTAACATGTCCATCGGCTATATCTAGCTTCAAATCATTTATCCTTCTGGTTATGAAGCGTTTAAGCTAGATGGCATAAGTTGTAGCAATGCTACAAGCAATATACTCAGCTTCCATAGTATACCAAGCTACACAACATTGTTTCTTACTAGACCAAGAAACACATCCACCTCCAAAGAGAAATACAATTCCTGAGGTTGATTTTCTATCATCTTGGTCTCCTGCAAAATCTGCATTATAATACTCAGTAACATCTAAGTTGTCAGCTTGGAAGCACAACTTGTAATTTTTAGTTTTCTAAATATATCTAAGTATCTTTTTTACAGTTTGCCAATGAACCATCCCAGGA
>NW_006497891.1:2724879-2749530 GCF_000471905.2 Amborella trichopoda
CTAAGTATATATCCAGATATGGAGGAGATCTCCTGCCTATCAGTCACCGACTTGCTACATACAAGAACAATGAATCATACAATAACTATCTATGTATGAGGGTCGATAACCTTATCAATAAGATATATGCGAATCAAGAACAATGAGTCAACAAGATATATATGAATCACGTAGGCAAGAAAGTGAATTAAGAGTAGAGGATTATGAAAAAAAAGAAGAAAGAAGATATATCTCGCTGCAGCAGTAGAGAGCCAAATTTGAGAACAAAAAATTTACAGCAAGATATATGTGAATGGCAAAGCACAATATCAAAATTACTGTAAATTAAACTCAAGATAAAACACCAATAAAAATGAAAAATAGAACCTGGGATCTGTAGGTTATGAGCCCACCACGCTTCCACAACCTACTCTGATTCCAATGTTGAAATCTTGAGGGAAGCGATGGACCCACTTCCAAGATTAGGGGCAATGTCGTGAGACTATCGATTGAAGAGATCAGGCTTTTACCAAAACTATGAGAACTCTGTAAATTTTTGTGTATCTCTCCATGGACATAAAACCCTTCTTAAAGAGGGATAGAGGAGGCCGTTCTCCAAGGTCCGGCTTCCTCATGAAATCTCTGAGAAAACGTGGCCCTGTAATCTTGGGAAGTGGGTGCTTACTTTCTAGCCGTTAGATAACGACACTTTCTCTTTCTAAGAAGCCTCTCTTTGTAGTGATAAGCATTAAATTATAAGAGAGAGAAATATTGCACGTTTAAAGGCCTCATGGCCACACACATGTACTAACAAGAACTGTGTTGTATGAGATGGTATTGTCTTGGATAGCGGACCCTCAAAAGTTGCCCTTCGACACATGGTGTTTTTAAGGAATAAAAAATTAAAAAACTATGGGGGAATAGGTAGGAATGGGATTTAAGGAATAAAAAATTAAAACCTGTGGGAATCGGTTGGGTTTGAAAATTTAAAAACTGTGTGGGAATCAATTTTAAGGAATAAAAAATTAAAAAATGTGGGAATAGGTGCGAATCGGAATAAAAATTAAAATATTGTGAGGGAATGGGTGGGAATGGGTTTTAAGGAATAAAAAATTAAAACATGTGGGAATCGGTCGGGTTTGAAAATTAAAAAACTGTGTGGGAATCAATTTTAAGGAATAAAAATTAAAAAATGTGGGAATAGGTGGGAATCAGAATAAAAATAGGAATAAAAATTAAAAAATTGTGAGGGAATAGGTGGGAATAGGTTTTAAGGAATAAAAAATTAAAACATGTGGGAATCGGTCGGGTTTGAAAATTTAAAAACTGTGTGGGAATTGGTTTTAAGGAATAAAAAATTAAAACTGTGGGAATAGGTGGGAATCGATCGGGTTCTCAAAAACTCACAGCTTCGATTGCTGTTTTATGACCTCATCACACTGATTGTATACAACATTGGATCCCGTTTAATGATTAGATCTCAAGAGGTGCAGCCAATTCAGATTCGGATCGCTTGATTCCTAATTGAGTAACGGATATTTTAAACCTTGGTTGCAACTTTATAGAAACCACACCAGAAGCAACCCATATAAACCACACCAGAAGAAACCCATCTTTATGTCAACGGCTTGCTAAGTTCAATAGTACTATGTTGTATCCGATGGTATTGGCTATCTTTATGTCAACATCCTACTAAGTTCAGTAGAACTATGTTGTATGGGATGGTATTGTCTTGGATAGCGGGCCCTCAAAAGTTGCCATCGGATCACATTTTTTTTTAGGAATAAAAAATTTAAAACTGTGTGAGAATAGGTGAGAAATGGTTAGATCTACAACGGTCCAATCGATTTCAGATCCAGATCGCTCGATTCCAAATCAAGTCACCAATATTTTAAACCTTGGTTGTAACTTTATAGAAACCACACCGAAAGCAACCCATCTTTATGTCAACGGCTTGCTAAGATTAGTAGAATTATATGGGAAGGTACTACAGCTTGTTAAGTTCAGTAGAACTGTGTTGTATGATATGGTATTGTCTTGGATAGTGGGAGCTCAAAAGTTGCCCGTGGGACACATTGTTTTTAAGGAATAAAAAATTTAAAACTGTGTGGGAATAGGTAGGAATCGGTTTTGAGGAATAAAAAATTAAATACTATGGGAATAGGTGAGAATCGGTCGGGTTCTCAAAAACTCACTGGCTCGATTGCCACTTTATGACATCATCGCATTGATTGTATACAACACCATATCCCGTTTAATGATTAGATCCGGTCTAATGGTTAGATTTAGAACGGTCCAACCGATTCTCAATCCGGATCGCTCGATTCTAGATTGAGTCATCGATATTTTAACCCCTGGTTGTAACTTTATAGAAACCACAACAGAAACATACCCGTGAAAAAATTAATTGTCATCTTCAAAGAAATATTTTTTGCTATACCGTTCTTTCTCAATTCAAAAGTAAAATTACACATCACAATAAAGACGGATATTGCTATCTATTCCTTTCTTTTGCTTTCCCTTTATTTTCCTTCTTATAACCATTTCCAACCCTTTCGGGAAGGTACGGAATAATGAATGATGCATGAAATGCCAGAAAATAAACGAGAGGTCCCACTTTTTCTATCACTATCCATTCGTTAATGGGACGGTTACAGACTCCATTAACCCAAGATTTTTATGGTTACGCAGATTATAATATATTGCTTTCCCTTTCTTTTGATAAGTAGTATGTTCGTCTTCAATTTCTCTTCTTCCTTTCCCAGGGGACGGCATCTCTTTTGATCAACCCACACAAAGCAATAGGTAAAAGGCCAAAATATTAATAATAAAAGGCCAAAATATTTCATACTTTAATAAGAGTATACTTTTTATTTATCCTACAGGTAAAACCCAATTTAGGAGTAACCCTGAAGGACTCTAAAATTTGGCAATGTTAATCTCTACAGTCCATATAGGGACCTCAATAAAATATTTCTAAATTGCGCTTTCTATGTACTGGAATTAAAAATTAATTTTTTTTTTTTAAAATAATCATCAAGTGAATCTAAGGCGATTATCAAAATTGAGATTTTTTTGTTAAATAATTATCTAGTGAATCCAATGTAGGTCATCTAAGATAGGGACTAGGCTTATAACATGCTCATACCTAGGGTTGGCAATGAGCCGAGCCTTGGCCCTACTCCCTACTCCCTATATGGCCTGCTCAGGCTCGGTCTAGCCTATCAAGGCAGAGCGGTGAGGGCCTAGGTCCTGTCCAACCCTAACCCTATCAAGTGTGGGCAGGGTAAAATTGAATTAAAAAAAATACGGCTAGAGAGAATTAAAAAGAAAAAAAGAAACAAAAAAAAAGTAGAGCCACGTTGGGCTGAATTTAACCAACCCTATCCAAGCCTTTGCACGGCCCGATCCGACTCCATGGTGAGAGCCGAGCCGGGCTGAATTTAACCAGTCACTGCAGGCCGCTGTACGGCCCGGTTAAAGCAACGGCCTTTAGAGCCACGCAACACGACCCGGTACCAACCCTACCAAATACATCCTCGAGATTAAATTAAAGGAGCGTGCGCGTCATGTACGTTGGGAGTTACCCAAACCCCCACGTCTCACTCATTTCTATCTTTCCTTTTTCCCCTTCCATCGTTTTTCTTTTGCCCCTTCCATCGCTTTTATTTTTACCCTCTACCCCGTGAACAATGCAACCTTCCTTCCCTTCCCTTATTACTTCACTGCATTTCTTAATCTCTACTGTCCTTCCACTGCATTCTCATGTCGAGGTCGCCTTCTTCTTTGCCCGATTACGCCATGGATTTGGCCAATGCAAGGTTCGTATCTCTGCATAAAACCATGTTTTCCAATTTGGGTTTTTGATTATTTGAGACAAACCAGTTGTGGGTCTTCTTCTTTTACACTAAACATGGGAGGTTCTTGTTCATTTTTTACCTCTCCTCTTATGAACGAGTGAGGAAGCTATCTGGGTCCTTTAATGAGGTGATATCTGTTAATGGGGTCGATGGGTTTGATTGAACTATATCGACTTGTAAGAGTCTTCGATCTGTAACTGCGAGGCTCTTGGTCTTGAGTGGCAACTGGATCGACTGGTTATTTTGCTTCTGGTCCTAATGTAGATGCTTGCTTTACTCTGAATCTATCATTTTCTGTTGGTTCTTTCAGGCTGCCCTTTCGCAATTTGCTGCATTTATGATGGTTAGATGCTTTGGGCTTGTCCTGGTTTTACGGTCCAAGGATCTGAATCATTTTTTAACAGTACCCTGTATGCGTTTTACAAGCTTATCGATGTTTTAGAACCTATTATGTACACGTCTTGTTACTATTAGTTCAGACTAAGTTCTGTTAAGTAAATTTGTGCACGGTATGCTATTGATGAATTGTTGGGTTTTTTTCCTTGGTTTAATGTATTGTCATCCTTTCAATGTACATTTTTCTCGACAAATATTCAGTTGTGGATTGATAAATGCTTATCTCTACCCTTTTTCTGGTTATTAGTGAGCAGTGGGAATGGGAGGACGGTGGGTATCAACTTGCCGGGGATTCTCCATTTGGTAGGTTATTTCGCCTAGGACATTTCTTTATGTTTCCTCTGTCTTCTTCTCTCTGATTCAAAGGGTTGGCTATTCTCTGATTGGAATGGGCTTTTTGTATTCACAGAACCTATGGCTTCGGGCCTGTGGAATGGTTTCAACCCATCCAATGAAGATTCATTGTATATGTTTGATGAAGCAACACCTATCAAAGGGTCAACCTCTATGGAGTATCCCGTTTGCCCTGATCATAATCAAGGTGACTGATCTCTGTTACTCTCTCTCTCTCTCATTGAAGGACTGCATTTAGTGATTATCTTAAATTGGAGCTCCAGGAAGCTTGAGCAAGGGAATGGAGGTATGTCGAGAGTCTTCCCAGTCAAAACGACGTCGTGTACTACAATTCAATTCTCCAGAGAAAGGACACTGCCCTGATCAAAGTTCACCTGCATGTGTAGATTCAAAGGTTAGTTAATACGAGTATGATATGCTTTGCTTGCCTTTGTTATCTATTGCACATTTTTGTCACAAAATTTTATGTTTAGATGCAAGTCTCGATTAATGTCCAGGATGGGGAGAATTCTTCCATGGAAAGAGGAGTTGATTTGCATACCATGGAACAATTGGGTGCAGAATCATATTGGGCTTCAAGTGTCTCAGGTAAGCCTCTTTTTGCCCCTCTGTTTTTTATTATGTGGGAAATTTTGTGTTCTGATTATGTTTCAATGGTGGCAGAGGAGAGATGCAACTCAGGATGTGACAAAATGGACTGCTCATCAGAGGGCTGGGTCACTAAGTGCTTTACTGATAGTGAGATGCAGATCAATGTGGATGACTTGTATGATTCTAAGCTTCTTTGTTGATTTTAGTGCTTTACATCATTTTAATTTTTGGGGTGTTTTTGCTTATTCTGGTTTGAGCCAACCAGGAACATTGATGGAACCCCTGAGGATGAAATTGATGTTTCAGGTGTGTTAATCCTGTCATCTGTTATTTTCTTGAGTTCTATCTAGCTTATGTACTATAACAAATTCTAACATTTACCTGTTTTTTCTGTTTATTGGCTGATTTCTTCTGATGTGTAATTGCTTCTTAGAATTCTGCACAATACCTCCTGAAATGGAAACAGATACATGGCAAGAGCCTCTTCCTCCAGCTCCACGCGTCATTATAGGTACATTTGTCACTGGATCTTTATTGTACCATCCTTTATATAGAGAAACTTTATTTTTTAGTTTTTTGGATGCTTGAATAAAAACTTGGGTTTTTTTGCCATTTAATTCCCACTTATTGTCTCTGTGGCCTATTAGGTAAAAAAAAGATTCTTCGAACCCCAAGAAAGCTGGCCACTCCTGTTGCCTATCCATTTGCACTCATAAAACCATGTGGGGTACAAGGTGATGTTACTTTGAAAGACATAAATCAGAGAATCCTTACTCCTCGACAATCAAGGTTGAAGCACATGAAGGATGATGCATCACCTTCATATCCTACTTCTGCATTTTCAGGGAAGCCTGTGGTTGCCTTGACTAAAATCCATACTGAAGGAGGCAAAGGCAGCATCACAATCATGAGAACCAAAGGATGAGAATATATGTACTTAACCCCTCTGGTGTTCCCATCATATACCTCTTTTTTAGTAGGAGTAGTTCAATGATTTCAAATGGCGTCTCATGCTCATAGGCTGTGTTGTTAGTTCGTGTTTGAGTCCTGATGTAATTTCTGATGATCTGCTTTTTTATTTCCCTCTCTCTCTCTCTTGTTTTCTTTTTTTGATGGCCCCCCCGAAAAGGTGGACGGAGGGGGGGGGGTAGGGGTTTTAGGGGGGTGATTACATGTATGTTCATACTTTGGTTGCTTGTAACCTTTGATAGGATGCTCAAATCATAAAATTGTGATTGATTTGCCTCTCTATCATTGAAACTGTGATGACAAGAACAAAAGAGTGGAGTTGTAACTATTTTATCTTGAAAATTGGGACTCTCTTCAGTTTGTGTCTTTGTCCATTGTTTTTCCAACTAGCAATCTTCACTTGCTGAATGTCATGACTGACACAATACCACATTACTTCAAAGGATGGTTTTGATATGATTCATTTGAGCATGTATTCCATGCACAAAAAGTAATGTTTTTGTAATATTAGTCTGTCCATTAAAAGTTTAACCTCCTTGTAATTTGGTGCATCCTTCCTTAAGAGTGATGTTTGAATGTAATTTATGAACCTTTTTTGCCCAGGTATTGCATGGCTTCTTTACTTAAATCTTTTTCATCGCAAAAATTGTGCATCAATCTAAATCTTTGTTCCTGTGAACTTTAACCTCTGGCCTCTTTCTTGAAAATCGTGGGAGATGTTTCTAGAAGTCTAATAGTTTTCTTGTAATTTATCTAGGAATTCAATCCCAAACATATGGATTCCCGTTTTTGGCATCCTCAAAACTCCTTAAAGTTAAGAAAACTTGAGATTATTATTTTTTGAATAAAAGAAGACTTGAGATTATTATCGGAGCAAGGATAAAAATTAGTTTGCAATTTTAGTAGAAAAATGACTGTTCACCATTTTAAAGCTTTTAGTACACTGATTTTCATGGCTGGTCGTTACTTGCACATTTCCAGACTCAGTTTAGTACTCCCAATCTAGGAATTAATGCTCTTGGTGCTCTCAACCTCGCGTTCTGTCTCATGCTCCCTTGAAATTAAGGATTTCTTGTTTCTGGACTAGTTACAATTGGATAAACAAGCACATACGTAGTTTGACTTCTGATGTCCACTGATTTGTAACTATTAGTTTGAGAATTATTTAAATTATAGTGGGAAACAGGGTTCGTAAGGAATGCATGGAAAAGAGACAGGAAGAAAACCTCAATGGCATTTGATTCCTAATATATATATATATATATATGTATTAGATTCTTTTTTCATCTGGGTTGAAGTTGAGAAATCAAGTAAGATAGAACTAGCATGAACCATTCAGGACATAGAGCACTTAAAGAAATGTCGAGTAAATGCCCCAGGGTGTCTATGAATATGGCATATTTTTTAATGCTTTGTTCACTAATTCTCTTTCAAATTTGTGTCAAAGCATATGTACATTCAGTTGAAGCAGGGAGAAGGGCATGAGCTGATGAATCTCATCTCATAAAGGATTGCAGCTCTTGACCTGCCACAAAAAGATGAACTCATTCAAGTTCCTTCATAGGCTTGTTACATTTAAGACTGGTAGAAGTCCAGAGTGTGTTGTGCTATCTAGAAAGGGTGTTAGGTGTATTCTTTTGGTGCATCTCAAGTTAATTTGGAAGGAGGAAGTCTTTGGCTATCTTAATGGAGTTCTGCAACATCAAAGATCACTTTGAGTGTGCATTGATAACCATGCATGACAGCTACTAGGTACTGCTCTGGAAGAGCTCGATCAGGATTGGAAATCATGGCAGCTCCTTTTGTAAATTGAAGGGGATTTCAATATTATCTGCTTCTCTTATGAGATCACATAAAGCATGGAATGGTTTTTGACTTAGCCATTGACTGGTCATTACTTGTGGCTCATCTACTTAGAGGTATGTGCCTGCATACATGAACACACACTAGCATGCACCCACTTGCATGCAGGCCAGCAAACACATCTCTTTCCATGTAATCATGTGGGCATGGAAGCGGGGTAAAAAAGTCGTGTGGCACATGCATGTGCATGCATGCATATGTTTGTGTAGTTCACATGGTCCAATTGCCATTAGGATCCTACGCTGCCAAGATCGCTATCTTTGCATCTAGAGGCTTAGAAGGGATAAGAGCTTGGAAGCTTGGAAGAAACCTAGAGGTACTAAGTGAAGATGAATAAATGAAACCATACCACATTTGGGGTGTTTGGTACATGGAATGTTGAAACCTTCATGGAGCTCTATGACCTAGATATGAAGAAGAGTAGGCTGGTATCTCTGTAGAAGAGACAGTTTGATAGGTTGAAGGTGGTTTAATAATGTGTCCTACATGCAATAACAGTGATTGGCTACTAAAATTTAGTCTCAGATGTCTTCTTGTTGACCATAATTCATGAACCCAGTTACCATTTGATATTCATGAATAATCTTTCTTTCTTCAACAAGATTGCTAGTGCCAAAAGATGGGAAAGCCTCACTACGGAATTCAGTGTGAAGGGTTTATGTCCTTCTGCCTCCTAAAGGACACTAAATCTTGGATGTTGCCTTAATCACACATGAAGAACAACTGTGGGCATAGAGATTACTTGTTGAGTCTCATGTGTATTGAATTTGAAGATGACAATCATCATGTGGAATGGAACTTTTCCAACTGTCTATGGAAAGATAAGACGATCAGGTTTGATGTTTCCTGCATGTCAACCTCTGCTGAAACTTTTGGAGCTCAATGGGGATTAGATGTGGTGGAGGATTTCTACCATAGGATTGAGAGAGAGTGATTCTGGTCATTCTCAAGGACCCTGCTATTCCTCTGTGTAACCACACTCATTATGTGATGCCTCCCTATATTATTTAAATAATTTTTGTTGTGTCTTTGCTGCTTTGACGTTTTCTCTGGCCTTAAGATAATTGAGAAGAGTGCCCTAATGGTGAATGGTTTCTTTGCTGCTTTGTGTCAACAAGTCTGTTAAGCACTTGAGAGATTGGGCCTTGGAGCAATTTGGAATGAAATTGCTAATTGGCAAATGCCTTTCCTAATCCTTTTGGGTCCTTTTGGGCCAGGGTTATGCTTAATGGTAATGCTCACGAATCTCCAATGTATGCAGGGAGTGTTTGACTATGAAATGAGAATGCCTTTTGACAGTGTTTCAGTGGCGTGAAAATAATGGAAAGGCCTATGTACTATAGAATATTTTTCTTCTTATCATGTTGGTTAGTTTGGTTAATGAGCTTCTTAAGGAACAAAACTTAACTTACCGAAAAATTAGATCATGCAGACGGGGAATATAGACACTGTTTTTCGGGTTTGGGTACCAAATGATCTTGTTCCTGCCACATCTTGGGAATAAAACTGGCTTGAGCAACTCGCAGAACACGAGGACATGAAAACACAAAACCCTGAACTTGATGGATTCTTTTATTTATTCTTGTTTCTCAGTCTAAATGCCAGTTTACATTTGTTTGGAAATTAGAATCTGCTGACATCCCAATGCTCTATACAGTTAACATTTGCACGTAGGCATGTTTACCACATTTGATACTTCAAGCAAGAACAAATGTTGTTGCCTCATTGAGCATTAGGACCAACGGGGGCTTTGCCAGGCATATTTGTGGACATGGGTTTGCAGGTGTCAGGAACAGTCTTGGCTATGTAACAATGTCTAGATAACTATGTTGTATATGGTCTGTACAACTTGATCCATATGGTCATGATAACAATGTGACCATGAAGTTATCACCGACAGCATCTATGGGTTGAATGATCATGTAGGAAGTGGATCTCACTAAACATTACTAATTTGTCTGTATGTTCCACTGTCCTGCTACCATCAGATTCATTTGATTACATGATGATAGTCCACATGTCCCTATTGTTATTCAGGACCATGTTCATAAATTTGCCTTATCTACTTTTGTAATCCGGTGTCTATATGCATGTACTGCATGTCCATGAATAAGCCCTAATCTTTCATTCTCTGCAAAGCCTGGATTATACCTCTAGCTCAAACTGTATGTCTTTGACTCTGGTTTTGGAATTCTCTATTGTTGTTCAGGACCATGTTCATAAATATTTGCCTTGTCTGCATCTGTATCAGGTGTCTATATGCATGTACATGAATAACCCCTAATCATTCATTCTCTGTGAAGCCTGGATTATACCTCTAGCTCAAACTCTATGTCTTTGACTCTGGTTTTGGAATTCTGGTCTTTTATTTCTAGAACACTGGCTTCAAGTCGTATTGTTCTGCGAACTGTAGGTTTAGGTTTGGAAAGCTCTCATCTATGTCGTCCCATTAAAACCCTATAAACTTCCTGAAGGGTTTCTTGGCATATTCCTTGAGTTCATTAGTTGAATCTCTCTCTCTCTCTCCCGTCCTTCCCTCCCTCTGTATTTGTTGGTTCTCACATATGTCCTCTCCCTTCTCTCTCTATCTGTTGGTTCTCACGTTTTTCCCTCCCCCTCGCCCTCTCTCTGTGTGTGTGTATCTCATGTGTGTCCCCTCCCCCCCCCTTCTGTGTGTGCTTGTGATGGTTCGCACGTTTGCTGCATTGGTCAATCTTAGTGTTTCAATTTAATTCATTCTTGAGATGTTGATGCATTTAACATACATAAATTAGGTGCCACTGATTTGATGGTGATTGGATTTCCACCCATTTGAAGTCTACATTCCTCCAAGATCTCTGAGGCCCTTGTGTGCTGTATATGCATGCATATGTATGACAAAATCACCAAAGAACGGACTTACCAAAAAAGCATGAGAAAACGCCAAAGAACTGCATTTGTTGAAAACTAGCACTAATAGTTGGCTTTGTTGAAAACTAGCACTAATAGTTGGCTTTGTTAGACGAATGCTATGGTGTTTTGTTGGTGTCATTCCATGTTTCAGTAGTGGTCTTGATTGTAATCTAACATAGCCGAGGCTACCCCGTTCTTGCAATCACTTTTGTGGAGTTGCTTTAGAAACTCCCTTGTATCAGATCTGTGTTCTCTCGTAGCCATATAAGTATGCGTACAAACACACACACTCATATAGATGTATGTAGGTATTTGTATATGTATGTACTATTTTGTGTAATGTACACATGCTGTCCGAAAATCATTCACACATGGAGTTGTCCATGGGTCTGTCCATGTCTCTGTGAATCTTGTGTTGAGGTTTACCATTGACAATGGGTATTGTTGTTTAGCAATTCTATGGAGGTGTGACCTGCACTGCCGAGGTTTACCATTGACAATGGGTATTGTTGTTTAGCAATTCTATGGAGGTGTGACCTGCACTCGGCAGTGTTCGCTTATGGATATCTTGTTAGTATTGATATACATCATTATGAATACATATCAGTATGGGTATATATCTCTTAATTAGGTGTCTCTTGATTATGATAAGATTAGTTAGTAATTATCCATAATTGTTGGTATTTATATTTAGTTGTTACTGGCCGTATATACAGAGTCTTCTATATTCTTGATTAATCAATTAATAAAGAGAAAGTTCTCTACAGTATTATGCGTTCCTAATATGGTATCAGAGCTCTAGACGCTTCAACCTAAAATCTAGGCTCACCAACCTCAGATCTGAGGTTGGGAAATTTCATTACCCTCTGTCTCTGTCGTTGGCTCGGATTCGTGCTCACCGTATTTTCACGATATCTGAGTTTCTCTCTCTTTCCATTTGTAGTTTCTGCACTAAGTATATTACTCTCAGCCGATCCGCACAGATCATATGATCCAAACTCTAGTAATGCTATAAGGGTCTTCAAGATGTTAGCCTCAAAGATAAGTTGCCTCGTTGAGGCTAATCCTACTTGGCGATGGTCTTATTATTAGCCATGGAGGGATCTTTCATCTATATCAGTAGAATCAGAGATGATAAGCGCAAATCATGCTTGTCAAGCTCTACGTTTCTTTTTCTTGGAAGTCCTCAGTGAAAAATTGTCAAGCTCTAGATTGTTCCTTTCGGATGCTCCCATATTCGAGAGCAATGCTATTGTACGTTTTGTTGCTCGTTTGAAGGGAGATAACATTCTCTATGGCACTTCACTATTTGAATATGCCAGCACAGAGCAATGGATTGATTTTGCGATTTTGCATCTCTTGAGATTGATGTCACATTAGTTGGTGGTTCTACCCTAGACTGGGTTTCATGGTCTATGTTCCCTGGCCGAGGAAGCTGCCGTTACTGCTCTTAAGAGGGCATAAAATCTGGAGAAACTCCTTCATCATCATCCGATAAGAAGAAATTACGAGACTCGCCATTTGCACAAAAACTTCTGCTTTCCTCTACGTCCATTGTTGAATCAATCAACACTATCAATTTGACAAAAACTTCAGCTCGCCTCTTTGTCCAATGGTTGAATCACTCAACACTCTCAGTTTAGCGAGAGAAACTCCTATACCAAGGAAGCACTGCCAAAGGCCTCCAAGTCATGTTTCGACTCTCTGCCGAGTCATGTTTCGGCTCTCTGCCAAGTCTGTTTCGACTCTTTGTCGAGTCGTGTTTCGACTCTATGTAAAACAACATTTGTCTCTATTCTGGCCTGTGTTCTGGACTGCGAGTTGCTGAATCTGTCTCGAACTGTGAGTTGTTGAATTTGTCTCGATCCACACCGAGTTCTGTTGGTTCTTCCGAGTGCCATTCTGTGCTTGTTGTTCAAGCAATCTATGCACGTGAAGACTTCAAGATCCAACTAGTTTGTTTATGCAACTTATTGTTCAAACTCCAACTGCTTTGTGTAAAAGCATCTTGAGTTTGAGGGGGAGTGTTAGCATATGGATATCTTGTTAGTATTGATATACATCATTATGAATACTCAGGATGGATATGTATCTGTATGGGTATATATCTCTTAATTAGGTGTCTCTTGATTATGATAAGATTAGTTAGTAATTATCTATAACCGTTGGTATTTATCTTTAATTTTTACTGGCCATATATTTATACCGGGTCTTGTGTATTATTGATTAATCAATTAATAAAGAGAGAATTCTCTGTAGTATTATGAGTTCCTAATACGCAGAGACACTACGTCTTGGCCAATTCAGTAAAGAAACTAAAAGAGAGTCTCTGAGGACCCAAGGCAAACCATCTTGGGCAAGTCCTTAGTCAACTCCCAGAGCTTCAAAGTTCTTGATACTCCCAGAGTATCAAGAATGTAATCCTAATTACTTATCCGATGACCGTTGTAGCATATAGATATCAGGAAGTTAATGAGGCTCATTTCTGGTAATTTCAGTAGTAGCAACATTGACTAATGAGGTTAGTGGACAAGATTATTCTAGGATTTTGGCTATAATCAGAGACAGAGCAGAGACCTGAATTGAGTTCCATAAAGATGGATAATGAGAAGATTATAATCTGAGAGGTTTTGGAGGAAGAAGCCAGTGAAAGCGTCCTAGACATGAAGTTAAAAGAGTTCATTGGCAAGCTCATAACATTTCTACAAAGCAATATGGACCTGTTGACTATATCATAGTCTGATAAGGGAATTTTGGCTATAAACAGAGACAGCAGATACCTGAATTGAGTTCCATAAAGATGGATAATGAGGGGGTCATAATCTGAGAGGTTTTAGAGGAAGAACCCAGTGAAAGCGTCCTAGACGTGAAGTTAAAAGAGATCGTTGGCAGGGTCATAATATTTCTACAAAGCAATACACCTGTTGACTACATCATGATATACATGAGATCGGAAAAAAAACAAGATGGGATTGGTCGTCTGCCTCCATGGTTGCTCACTGTAAGAATATGGTGCTTCTTTACTGCCACCTATTGTATGTCACATTCGAGTGGCATGGCACAGGCTGATTTCTAAATTGCAAACAAGCAGAGTTGAGGTTGCTGCAATTTGTGAGAGGGGGTCTTGTCCAATCACTATCTCTTGTACATATGCTAGGTTAAGGGCTAGTTTGTTTAAAAGAAGACTACATTTTGGTTCGTCATGTATTGGTACCCTCACCAGATGCACTATTTGCCAGTGGGATACAAATGGAGCAGAGCATTTGCTTTTTTTTTGCTTCTGACAAAGGACTGGCATTTTGAGTGTCTGTAATACATGATTCACAGAGCAAAATGGCATCCAAAGCACTATTTTCAAGCATGTTTGCAGCACAGTCTAAGATGGCCCAAACATGGTTGAGAGGGCTATCCAAACTGGGGGTAATTGTGCATGCTTAGTTTGTAAGTTGGCATCTGGGTTAGGTACCTAATGATGAAAACGAGAAATTTGATCATATCGATGTAATACTAGATAGAATCCTAGTCTCCAACAAAGGACTAATGGGTTGTTTGGATCCTAAGGTACCTGAAATCATGTTTTGTATACCCAAGGTATTTTGCATAAAAATATGTTTGGCAATTTTCTTGGACTCATAAAACATAATCATGTTTTGTGTAAGCAAGAAAGAGGGCCAAAACATGATTACACAAAATAAAAAAAAAGTTGGGTTATTCAAAACACGACCTTGAGTAAGCATGAGAGAGTGAATACAATACAATCCAACTAGGGTGAGGTTTCTACAAGGTTGTAACATTAAACAATCCAATTAAGCGCACCTACATATTTTATTATAACATATAGTTTCGGTGTAAAAATTATTAGGATTATCTCAAAATCTATTTTTCATATCTAATTATAAAATTGTAAACTCTAAAAATGGTTAAAATCAAGTAGATCTGTAAACATATGAAAATCCTAAAAATAGACAGTCTAGATAATGTGTTGCAAGATGCAATGTTTTTTGGATTCAAAATATTTTTTTTTTTTTTCTTATTCATACATCTCAATGTTGAAATGATCAATTAGAGCGTTTTTCAACACTAAAACTACCTTTTTTTAATGGAGTTTTGAAGTGCATCTATAATTCTACATTTCAGGGTTGCAACCTTATATGAACTTTTTCCTAGAACTAATGATAATACTATTTTCACATATCGGAGCTGCCCACTCTATTAAATACAATTAGTTCTGCCAAAATGCCCCCACAAATTAGAGAGAGAAACTACCTCAAATTTTAATTTTTAGAGAGAAAAAGTATTTCAAATTTTTAGATAGAAACTATATCATATTTTAGAAATAGAGAGAAACTATTTCAAAATTTTTAAACAGAGAAACTATATCAAATTTTAAGTTTTAGAGAGAGAAAGTATCTTAAAATTTTAATGAAAGAAACTATATCAAACTTTAGAGAAAAAATACCTGTAAATTTTTAGAGAGAATTTTTCAAAATTTTAAGGGAGGAATTATATCAAAATTTAAGTTTAAGATAGAGAGAGTATCGTCAAATTTTAGAGAGAGAAACAATCTCAATAATTTTAGAGAGAGGCACTATATTAAATTTGAAGTTTTTGAGAAAGAAAGTATATTAAAATTTTAGAGGGAAAAACTTCTCAAGAATTTTAAAGAGAGAAATTACTTAAAACGTTTTAAAGAGAAACTATCGCGAAATTAACTTTTTGAGAGAGAAACTATATCAAATTTTAAGTCTAAGATAAAGAACGTATCTTAAAATTTTAGAGAGAGAAACTATATGGAACACAAAAAAATAAACGCAAAAAAAATAACGGAACCTAGATTTTTCCTGATAGGTTTTATTTTTGTGTGTTTTTTTGCCATTTGGGCGGATTTGGTTTTGATCGGTTTTAGAGGCATCTTTGAACGATTTCAGGCCCTTAAAAACCACTGGTCCGTGGCGATCTCAGAGTTTATTCGTCCCCGTTTTCTCTCTTTGAAAAGGGAAAACTCTTCGAATCAATAAACCTCTATTGACTTTATTGCAGTGAATTTCAGTGAATTCCACTGTTTATCACTTAATTTCATACAAATCTGACGCTCAGCCATCTCAACGCTTGTTTAAAGGATTGATATTATCAGTTAATATCATACCAATCATATTCCTTTAAATATCACGCATTGTTTAAAGGATTGATAAGCACGTATTCAACGCGTGTTTAAAGGATTGATATTATCACTTAATATCATACAAATCTTATTCCTTTAAATATCACGTATTGTTTAAATGATTGATAAGCACGTATTCAACGTGTGTTTAAAGGATTGATATAATCACGTAATATCATACAAATCTTATTCCCTTAAATATCACATATTGTTTAAAGGATTGATAAGCACGTATTGTTTAAAGGCTACAAGGTTGTAGTATTATGTTTCTTAGGAAGCATATCTATAATTACTTATTCCAAAACTATATCAACATTACAACTATATTTTGGCACGTGCGAATTCTTAATATGATAAATTCATTTATTGTTTAAAGGATTGGTATCACGTATCTTATATCAACATATTTACTGCATGCAATATTACTGCTACATTATACCAACAAGATAATTACAAAGTGATATGGAAGGATAGATATTTTAGATTTCATATGGTAGAATTTTGTGTCATAGAGATATAATCGCCTCTGTGAATAAAATTATCCGTACGAACTTAAATTCTTGGATAAATATCAGTGGTTACAATTTTTTTTTCTATTTTGTTGCCTTATATATTGCTGATATTTCTATTAAAAAAAGAAAAAGAAAAAGAGGAGACAAAAACTATAAAAAAAAAAAATATTATTTATTGCTCTATTAATTTTTTTTGGCTGATTTTTGAATGCAATTAATGCACTTACTGCCTTGGTGTGATATAGAAATTGATACTTGATATTTGTTCTTTTATTTTAAGTGCTTGCACACCCTTGATATTGCTCTTGCACCCCAAAAAATAAATAATGTAAAAGAGATATTTTATCTTTGATAATTGTGGTTCTTATAGATTGAGAAATTGCTTATTTCAAAATTTTTTAAGGCATCAATTAACAACTGATGTTGTTTATGAAATACTTGCAGCTCTCTCTGTACAAGTATTGACCACATATTAAATTTTGGTGCTTTGTTTAATTTCTTTATAACTTAAAAAGAATTAGTTTGCTAGCACAAAATTTAGCAAATGTCCAGTAGAATTGTAATGGTTGAACTTTCTAAAGTTGAGAAATTGAATAGAAACAATTTTGGAACGTGGAAGAGGAAGATGAAATATCTTCTCATCCAAGATGAAATAATATATGTCTTAAGAGAAGATCCACCAAAAGTTGGTGATAAACCAACTGAAGAAGAAAAGAAAAAGTTAGAAATTGTTTTAGAAGATGACCTTATAGCAAAAGCATCTATGTTAACTTTTATGTAAGAAGACTTTATTAAGGTTTTTGAGCATCATGAAACATCTAAGAAAATGCTAGAGGCAATAAAAACTAAATATGACTTAACCTCTGAAACACACATCCAATTGCTATTTGAGCAATATAATTCATTTAAGATGACGGATGGTAATAATGTAGTGGACTATGTTAACAAGATGCTAGTTATACCTAAAGACTTAGCCATTGCTGGGAATAAAGTCCCTGAGCGCATGCAAGTTTCCACTATTTTAAACAGTCTTCCACCTTCATGGATGATGGTAACAATTGCACTTAGGTTGAATGCAAAATCTCTTACATTAGGGGACCTACCTATGCAACTGGCCTTAGAGCAAGAGCATATGAACAAAGATAAAAGGAGTGAACGCATGCTTACTCAAGAACCTCCCAAATTTAGTCAACCCAAGCCTAATAACCATAAAATTTAAGGAAGGTCTAGTTAGATGATCAATAGGTTAAAAAATAGATGAACTAAGCCCTACAACCAAGAAACTAAACAAGGACTGCCAAAATGCGTCTTATGTAATCAGACAGGTCACTTCAAGAACTACTGTCAACAGAATAGAAACCTGTAAAATCCTAAGAATAGCGGGAATAAAAGCAAGAGGCCTGAAATTATTTGTGTGGTCTCTGAGTGCCTGATGACAGACCACAACATCAAAGTATGGTAGGTAGACTCAGGCGCTAATCGGCATATCGCAAGTTCAAAATGCCTCTTTGAGAACTTTCAAGAGATAAAAGCCGAGGAGAAATGCATCTACATGGAGAAAAACACCTATTCTGATGTATTAGATGTAGGAATTTGTAAGTTGTATGTACGGACAATCTACCTTGTATTAGCTGATGTATATTTTGTCTCTTTTATGAAACGAAATATTTGTATCTGTTCCCTTGCTCATTAGAAAGGGCTTTGAAGTTCGCTTCCGGTCATTGAAAGGATCAATCGGAAAGCATGGACAAATTTATGCTTGGGGACACTTAGTTAATGACCACAATTATTCCTACTTCATGTAAATGAGAACGCTGACAATAAAATTTCATCTTATTCTGGTTATATTGATAGTGTAATGGTTGTTGATGCATATACTTGGCATCTTAGACTTGGCTATATAGGAAAATACAAAATGAATCGGTTAATAAAGAAATGTCTTATTCCAAATCTAAATAATGTAATATTTTCAACCTGTCAGCACTATTTGTCAGGAAAAATGACTAGACAATCATTCAATAAAGGGGAGAGAGCTAAATGTAGTCCACTCAGACATTTGTGGGCCCCTCAATGTTAAAACTCATTGAGAGATGTCATACTTCATCACTTTTATTGATGATTTTTCTAGATTTGGATACGTTTATCTAATTCACCATAAATCAAAAGCTTTGGAAAAATTTAAAATATATAAAAGAGAAGTAGAAAATCAATTGGGTAGAAACATCAAAATTCTTAGAATTGATAGGAGAGGTGAATACATATCTGAACCTTTCAATGCTTATTGCCAAGAATATGATATTAAAATACATATCGCTATGCCTTATACGCCACAACAAAATGGAATAGCCGAAAGGCGTAATAGAACCCTTTTAGAAATAACTAGATTCATGATGGCTAATGCTAATCTACCCTACACCTTTTGGGGAGGAGCAATAAGCACATCCATGTATATTCTTAATAGGGTTCCAACTAAGGCTATAGATTCTACCCTTTATGAACTGTCGACAAGTAGAAACCTTATTTATCCAATTTAAGGAAGTGGGGGTCGACTACGCATGTCTTAATTCCATATCAGCATAGAAACAAGTTAGAAAACAAAACTCTAGTTTGCAATTTTATAGAATACCCTGAAGGATCAAAGAGATCGATTTTATCATAAAGATAAGGGACTCATTGAAAGTAGAGATGCTGAGTTCCTAGAAGATTTTATTGAACAAAACCTACATGTAGTGGATAATGACAATCCACTTAACATCATAGATGACTTAGAACCACTACCTACAGTAGATATGAATAGCCCTAATCAATATGATGATCTTGAAGTACACACACACGTAATGTTAAGTGGTTAAAAGAGGTCTAGAGCTCCTCCATCAAAGTATGAGTGAAGAGACAGATAACATTATTGACCTAGATGAAATCCATGACCCTTTTGACTTCAATGACGCTATGAAGTCACCAGAATCTCAAGAATGACTTAATGCCATGAGAGAAGAATTAGATTCTATAGAGAAAAATAAAGTTGGGATTTATGTGATTTACCATCAGATAGGAAACCCATAGGTTCTAAATGAGTATTTAAAATTAAAATTTGATGGATCAATCGATAAATTTAAAGCTAAAAATGACTTCACCTAAAGAAAGGGAGTCGACTATGTCGACACTTATTTCCCAGTTGCAACATTTATATCCATTAGAATAATTTTGCTAATCGTTGTATACTATGACCTAGAACTTTACCAAATGGATGTAAAGACTGCATTCTTGAATGGTGAGCTAAAGGAAACTATCTACATGAAGTAACTTGAGGGCTTCATAATTGAAGGTCAAGAAAGTAAAGTATGCAAATTAAATAAGTATTTATATGGTTTAAAACAATCTTCAAGACAATGATACTTAACATTTCATGATGTCATCCTACAAATGGGATATGAAGTAAATAAATTGGACAATTGTGTGTATGTCTTGAAGAGTGGAAGTAAATTCACAATACTCTTATTATATGTAGATGATATCCTGATAGTAGGAACTGACATAGAAATGATTGATAAAACTAAATCATATCTTTCATCTCAAACTGAAAGATATGGGAGAAGCATCTTATGTCCTAGGCATAAAAATAGTGAGATAGAAAATAAAAAATATCGTGCCTAAGCCAAGAGAGATACCTCGAATCTGCTCAAAGGATTTCAAATGAAAAATTGTAAACCATTGTCTACTCCTGTTGAAAAGAGAGTAAAGTTGTCTAGAAAAGATTGTCCAGTAGAAGGACAAGAAAAGCCTAATGTTCCTTATGCACAAGCTATTGTTAGCTTGATATATGCAGTAAGATGTATAAGACCAGATTTTAGTTATGCCGTAGGACTTATTAGTAGATATCAAAATAATCCAGAAATTGCTCATTGGAAAGAAGTAAAAAGAATTCTATTGTACATTAAGGGAACAAAGCATCTATAATTGTGCTTTCAAGCAGATAAGATTGAAGTTATAAGATATTGAGATGCAGGTTTTACTAGGGATAATGACGATAGTAAATTCACCTCAGGAGATATTTTCCTCTTTGGAGAGGCTACTATTTCTTAGTCTAGTAAGAAACAAGGGTGTATAGCTAGGTATACACAGGAAGCAGAACACATTGCATGCAGCATTGCTTGTACTTTTTTTGTCTGGATAAAGCGCTTCATAGATAACTTGAAGCTGCAAATAATCGACGGACCGATCCAAATATTTTGTGATAATCAAGCTACAATTAAATTAATTCAAAGTAGGGCAAATAGCTTAAAAGGAAAACATATAGATGTCCAATATCACTACATTCAGGATGTAGTTAAGGAATGTGAAGTAATTGTTAGTTACTTGCCCTCATCAAATATGATCGCTGATCCATTAACATAGGATCTAAGTGTTGAACAACTCTCTAAGCACACTAGCTTAATGGGACTTAAAAATGTTTAAGTCAGACAATTTTCATAAGTGAGAAATTTGTATTAGCGTGAAAATCCTCATAATAGACTATCTTAATGAGACTTAAAAATGTTTAAGTCATATAGTTTTCATGAGTGAGAAATCCGCATTAGCGTGAAAATACTCATAATAGATGTTTGTTATAAGAGGCATATCCGCAAAAGCGTGAAAGAAACCTCATGACAAGAAATTTTCTTAAAAGGTCTTACTCAAAAGTGGGAGTATACATGTGACTGATTATTACACTCGGCCGTCATGGCCAAGTGGGAGATGTTAGCACGTATGGCTATAAGGCCTCGCGTGAGTTTACCTACAATTGTGGGAGGAATCCTATCCAATATTCACATTAACCAATGTCCATATGAACGTTGGATGTATATCTTTGAGATTAGGAAATTCTTGTTTTCTCAAAGACCCCTTGAGAAATGCAACAGATAACGTTTCTTCTCCCTATAAAAAGGGAAGCTTGAGAGAGGAAGAACATAATAATAATAAAAAAGGTATATAGAGTTCCATCTGTAAACACAAAATTTATCTTATCTCTCTCAAAATGGCAAGAAAAATCCGGGCTCTGTGATCTGGGGTTGATATAGTATGCACCATCAATTTTTACTTTCACTTTAACTAATATTTATCCTTTTTTCTTATTATGTGTTCTCTCTTCTCAACAACACTCTCCCTGGTTTCTGTCTTGTTCACCTCTTATACTTTGATCTCAACTCTCGCTGCCCCCTCGCAAAGACCCATAGTTTCACGTCTTATACTTTGATCTCAACTCTCGCTGGCCCCTCACAAAGACCCAACTATGGGGGGTTCACAATGCGTAGATGAGAGAGAATCCCCAAAGAAAAAGTTATAGTAATAATTAATCACATTTGCATAATTGCTTATGATATTTTCAAATCCTCATATATCATCTTATCTATCTTCATTGATCTGTTTAGTTCTTTTACTGTACATTCAACTATGCAAGTTCCTAGATCATTCCCTACTATTTAGTGATTTATCAATCATCGAGTCCACTCGAGAATAGCTGATTTGTCTCGGAACCAGAGGCTATCGGGGCCAGTTCTGCTGCAGGGTCGGGCAAGTCGGCCTGGTTATTTTTTTATTTCATTTATTTTTTTATTTTTATTTTTTTAGTTTTGACAAGAGAAAAAGGAAAATTGGCCTTTTTATTTTTTATAATTTTTACCACCTTTAATCCTTACCCAAACCCCATTTGACAAATTTCAACCTAAATCAATCCATCTTATCCCAAATAAATATATGGCTCGAGCTCCCAATCATAGGCCTGTGTTTTATTTTGCATGTACTTGTTCTACCTTATTTAACAAAAATAAGTACGGGCTCAAATCCCCACTGAATCAACTAAAAGATAATCATGCTTTGGGTAAAAGAAATCCATCTAGGAAATAAAAGGAAATTATTGCTAATATACCTTAATTTTAAGAAAATCACAAAAAACTCTCAAAATCCCAAAACCTCACCCACACTTTTTTTTATCAGATTTTGGGATTTTTTGGACAAAAATACCCTTTATGGTAGTCTTTCTTCCGTAATACATTTTGAATGTATTACGGTAGAAAAACTACCATAATAGTGTGAAGATGCATTACAGTACTTCGAGTACCGTAATGAACATTACGGTAATTTAAATATCATAAAGAATATTACGATACTTTAATTACCGTAATACATAAATATATTCGTCACGGCATTCTTAGAAACCATAATGCTTCGAAAAGCTTCAAATCCAAGCTAATATCAGTGCTACCCCTCTCCTCCTGCACTCTGTGAAATCAAAACCAAGGGACACATTTTTTTCACAAAATCCCAAAAATTTCTCTCTAATATTTCATTTTTAAATAAATACAAAGTAAAGTTAGAACAAATTCGAGCTGGGTTTATCTGAGAAACAGGTTTACCATCTCGCACAAGCAAGTCATTTATGAAATCATAACCATAGGCGACTTCTTATTTTTCCATATACTTCGAAACTCAATTACATAAACCAAAATTACAAAGAGAGTGAATTATGCTAGTAGGTTAAATCAGACAATGCTCAATGATGAAAATACTAAAAATCATAATGCTAATATGAACATCATCAATGATAATATGATAATTTATTAATAAAGTATATATGCTTCCACATCATTTGATGGTTGTAATCTGTTAGAAAAAGTTAACATGTTCTGAGTAGACGCCATCTGATTGGCTTTCAATCTGACATTTACGAGCATGTCTTGGCACCGATGCAGTTCTTTATCTATTCTGTAGGCAACAAAAAGATAAATAATGCACATTAGAAACCATGTGTTGTGTAATTTTATGCATCTCACAAGATTAAAATTTAATGGCCATAGTATGGAAAACTTCATTAAAAGTGTACAGAAAGAAGAGAACTAGTAAACTAGATAGGTCTTAGTCTCTTTCTCTCTCTCTCTCTAGGAATTTGTAGAACCATTTTTTTTTTCTTTGCAAAATACCCACATGGTGGTGGGTAATCTGTGTACAGTATATACATTAAAGGAAAAAAAAAAAAGCTCTAGTTTGATCCAATTTTTCTCTGTATTTATTCGAAAATGAAATATTAGAAAGAAAGTTTTGGTATTTTACGAAAAAAAATGTATCCCTTGGTTTTTGATTTTGCAGTGTGGGAGGAGAGGGGTAGCGCTGATATTAGCTTTGGTTTGAAGCTTTTCAAAACATTACGTTACTAATAATACAATGAAGAATATGTTTATATATTACGGTAATTAAAATACTGTAATGTTCTTTACGGTATTTAAAATATCGTAATGTTTATTACGGTACTTGAAGTACCGTAATGTATCTTCACACTATTATGGTAGCCTTTCTACCATAATACATTCAATTGTATTACGGTAGAAATACTACCATAAAGGGTATTTTCGTCCATAAAATCCCAAAAAGGGGTGTGGGCGAGGTTCTGGGAAGTTGGAGCTTTTTTTGCGATTTTTTTAAAATTAAGGTATATAGCAATAATTTCCCTTATTTACAAAGAAAAACAAAAAAACATTGCCCCAGTTTTGTACCCTAACTACTAATTCGCCATGTCTCTCAGTTTTCAAGCAAATCCGATTATATGTGATTCAAAATGTTGGTATTGGAGCCATCTAATATATCTATATAGAAATTTGTTAGATCCAAAACCACAAGAAATGAAAAATAAATGTTCAAAAAAATGAAATTATTCGCTTTTATCACTACTTTTTACCAAATTTGCTCAAATTTATATGAAAAAGTATTGTTCTAGTACTGATTTACAAAATCCTTAACTTTTTTCCTTGAATCATAACAAAAGCCTCCATTTTCAACTTTTTGTTTTCTTCATCCATTGTTTTCCCTCATTTTATTCTTAAAGTTTTTTTGGTATTTTGATTTTGTTTAATACCTTATGTTAGATGACATAATATCAAATTCAATTTTGAATTTTTCTTTACAATTTCTTGTATTTCTTACCATATTTCTATATTTTTCTAATTTTTTTATCTATTTTTCCTTTTCCTAGTCTTATATTTATCGTATCCTTACTTATAATTAAATATAGTCGTGGGTAGGCAAGGCACACGAGGGAGTAGGT